>CAUYSK010079263.1:0-22978 GCA_963575035.1 Avahi laniger | reverse complement strand
CTGTACATGTGAAGGTGTTCAAGAAAAAAGCCAGTATCTGGAGCTAGGAATGGCTGAGATTTTCTCAGGTCCTTCTCTGCTCCTTTGCTTTTTGCAAACAGTGCCAGTGGCAGTCATGTAGGGCTTTCTGCTTTGCTTGCGCAGTTCTGTTTCTGGGACATTGAGTGCATGTCTGTGATTGCAGGAAGAGCTCCCTGACACCTGGGCTGGAAGGGGGAAGGAGAATTGTGAAGGCAGACCTCATATTCCCTTCCTGCACCATACTCAGAGTCTGAACAGGCCCCAAAAGTTTTTCTATCAAAGCCAGCCTGTCCAACTTTCCCTTCATCTTTAACAAATGTCACAGGGTGCTTAAGATGTTCTGGACATTGAGGATATGAAGAAGAAGGTGTGGTTCTCGCTCTGAAGGCATTTGCAGTCAGAAATAAAAGAGCTTTAGACTTAAAATTCTTAAATGAGTCTAGTCCAACTTTCTACCCCTTAGGAATCCTTGCTTTATATATCTGATAGGAGGTCATTTATTTTTTACTTGAACGCTTCCAGAGAAGAGCAGCTCACTATTGGGTATACTATACTCCTGAATAATGTAGTTAGGAGATTTTTCCTTATGTTGAATCAAAATCTATAGCTCTTTAACTTCCTACTTGTAGTCGTAGCTCTGTCCTCTATAACCACGCTGTCTTAGTCCATTTTGTGTTGCAATAACAAAATATCCGAGACTGAGAAATTTATACAGAAAAGTGGTAGATTTAGCTCTTGGTTCTGCAGGCCGCAATGTTCCAGAAGCACCAGGCCAGCATCTGCTCATGAGGAAGCAAAACGCAAGGGGCATGACCCACTTTATAACATCCCACCCTCATGGATGCTGATCCATCCCCTCCAGAACTAATCTTGTCTCACAAGAGCAAGAACTCACTCAAGCCATTCGTGAGAGGGCCACCTCCATGACTCAGACACCTCCCACTGGGTCCCTCCTCTCACACCACCACCCTGGGGATCAGATTTCAACATGAGATTTGGACAAACCACATCCATGACACATTAATCTTTCTTTACCAGTACAGCTGTTATTTCTCCCAGGAAATAAAGGCCCTTGCTGTTCCTCTTTCTGTCCCTTCTAAGCACATAGCTGTATACCAATTCCGGATTGTTTTAGCCTTTGAGATAGTAAACTACACCACAACAGGGATCCTGAAGTTGTCTTTTACAATGTGCAGAGGAAAGTTGTTTTACGGAAAGGAAAGAACCCACGATCAGATATAGTTTATTGGTATCCAAGTCTCTCTTTAGGGTTATACATTTAAAGATTTATTAATTAGTTATGCCACAGTTCTAGGGCAGTAAGAGCTATTTCTACCCTCAAGGAGTTAACAGTCAAATCAGACATACAAAATGCATGTGTACATCAGAACTCCAGTGAGATAAATAGAACAGATGAAAATACTATAAAATCAGATCCAGGGAAGGTTCCTGCGGGTGGCGTAGTTAAGGAAGGCTTCCTAGTTGTCGTGGGCTTAGAGGATGAGCACCACTGTCCAGGTGGACACCTCAAGGGTTTGTGGTACTTTCAGCTTCCTTAGTGACCAGGGGATGGTCTTGAAGGGGACTTTTCCTGTGGCGTGCCCACTTGTCTAAAACAAAGGCCACCTTTGATAGATAAAATTACCATAGAAATGGTGGTGAGTTTGGGAGATATCTCTTTTGAAAACAAAATTAAAAGGAAGGAATATAATGTGTGGTAAAACTGTGAACAGGATTTAGGACACACTGTTCTCTGTGCTGCCACATTACCAACAATTGATGGTGTCTTTGGAAGAAGCAGAAAGGCCTTGTTGAAATGAGGGGACCGTGGAAGAACCAACTCTGGTATAAGGAGGCCCTTGGGAAAATAACATGGTACCAAAAGGAGCCGGAGTGTTCTCAGCTCAGCCTGGTTGGCAGTCGCTAAGCAGAAGCCCAGCACTCTCCAGCCCCCCACTGGTCTCTGAGATACGTGGTGGCTCCATTGTAACCTCCAGGGGCACTGACCACAGTATCTCTCTCTTCTTTTACGTTTTTGGCTCCACGGCTCCTGTGGCTCTACTGGCTTCAGTTTTTCTCCTTGGTTTTTGTACCCTGCCACCCCTTGACATGAATGCCCCCATCCTTGGCCCTCTGGTCTTCTCTTGATCTCCCTAAGTGGTCTCTACTTCATGACTTCTTCTGTCTTCTGTGTACTGATGACACCATGGCCACTTTCCTAACTTTCAGACCTGCATCTCCACCTGCTAACTGGAAATCTTTGCCAGTATGCGCTGCAGGTTCCTCAAACTTGATTTCTCCCAAATCAGACTGATTTTCTTTGTTGGACAAACCTGCTTCTTTTGTAATTATTTATCTTGATCAAGTGTCATCACCCCATCTTCAAGCGTGACTGTCTGTGTTGTCTTTGCTTTCTCTCTCCCTTACTGTTCAGACCCCGTCACCAAGACCTGCTGATTCTGCTCTTCAGTGTCTTTGGAATTTGTCCTTTTAGTTGTCATAGTTCTTGCCCTTGTCATCTGTCACTGAGCTATCTGCATTAGCTTCTTACCTGGACTTCCATTCTCCTACTTTCTCTCCCCATCTCCACCTTCCAAGCTCTTCCTTTAGTTTTATCTCTTTCAGAACTCTGGTAAGATCATGCTGCCCCTCTGCTTATAACTCTCTCCTCCCCAGTGCCTTCCACGTCACATAATCCTCCCTTGCCCATAGTCAAGTCCTTCCTTTTGGCCCTGGCTCCTGCCACTTCTGCCTTGCCCTCATCCCTGGACCACCTGTCCTGTCGAAGGCATGCACTCACTTTCATGGCCTTGTGTCTTGGCTCATGCCCTGTCTTCTGCACAGAATGCCAAAGCCCTTTGACCTTTTCTTTTCTGCCTGGCAAATACCTGTTCATTCTTTAAGACTCATTTTAAATGGTATTTTCTCTGCAATCTTTTTTATAGAAACTTCTCCTCACCCCTGCAAAATTAATTACTTTATCTCTAAGCTGTCATTGCCTTTCACCATCGTACCCCTTACCACATTGCAGCGTAGAAACGTGTATGTCTGGGTACAGGCCAGCTTAGACTCTCAGCTCCTAAGGGCCAGGAATAGCCTCCCTTATTTCTGTGTCCTTGGCCCCCCAGAAGAGTATCTGACACATTCAGTGAACAGTGAATATCTGTTAGGATGTTTTTTATAGGAATCTTGTCAGGAACTTTTCTGATCTGGGCAAATGGGGTTCAGAAAAGAGGGTGCCTGGCTCCTGGTGACATCATTCTTCTGTGGAGAACATTGAAAACATGACTCTGGTCTCTTGGTGCCCAGCGAGGGGCAGTAATGGTCTGAGCCCCTCAACTCTCCTTCTGATTCCGACTTCCAGCGGCAGCCTCCGTGTCTGTGGAACTCTCACCCAGTCGTACCTTTTCTCCTGCGTTTGTGTTACACAACAACACAACGGAATTTACTGATACCTACTTCAAAAGCATACTGTTATATTAGACTCCTGTTACAGCTGTTTTAGTGTACTGTAGGTGAAAGGCTCCTCCAGTTATAGTTTTTGATTTAATGAAATACAAAAAATAATAGTTTTAATCTCTTATCTATCAAGTCCTGCATATAAAGAGGTTTTCTATGATTCATTTGTTTACAATTAGGTACAAATTCATTAATCCTTTACATGCTAACTTAAAGACAGAGGGGTAAACACACTGAGTAATGAAGCTTTTCTTTGAGTGGATTTTATTAATATGTTCCCTTGGGGACAGAGTGGATCTCTGGAAAGAGCACTGTACTTGCTGTCTAGAAACTTGGGTTCTAGTCATAGTCCTTTAGTTTTTTTGTATTTCGTATTTTCCTTATGTTAACTGGGAATAATCATAATAGCTATAAATTGCCATACAAAATAGAGGAGATTTAAGTTATGTTTAGATTTACCTCTTTCTAATATCGGTACAGAGGAACTTTTGCAAGATGACATCAGATGGTCCAGCCAGACTTGTGAGCCTGTAATTTTCAGGATCCTAATGTAGCCCACAGAGGGCAGATGAAGAAGTGAAACTGATTACATGATTTGGTAGACACGAAATGTGAGATGCAGAAAGGTTGCCTTGAAGATACAGCCTTTGCACTTGGAATGTCTATGAATCAGTCTGAGACACCTGCATGCATGTCAAAAGTCCCATTTTAATGCCAGTTCTTCCTTTTAGTTTGAAAAAGAACTTCAGAGAATTTCAGAAGCCTATGAGAGTCTGGTCAAGTCCACCACCAAACGTGAGTCTCTCGACAAGGCGATGAGAAACAAACTGGAAGGCGAGATTAGAAGACTTCATGATTTCAACAGAGACCTCCGAGGCACGCCAAGTTCTATTCATGTTTTCTCTGCCCCAAACTACCCTTGTAGTTAACAGTATGACTTTGGGGCCAGGTTGCTTTGCTGCAGGTGTTAGTCTACCTGCGTTAGATAATATTGGAAATTCCAACCATCTGGGGAAGGGGAGAGGCACTCAAAGAGCAGAACTGTTCTTTTCTGCCTTGTAAGTTGTAGGTTGCAGATTGAGCCTTAGAAGTGACAATTATACATGAGTCCACGGAAGCAAGGGAGTCTGCGCAGCTCCTTCTTGCTTTAAAAGTACTCAGCAGTGACTCACGACTATTTGAAAAGACCAATGTTGGATGCACAATACTTTTTGCATCTGGCCTAATCATTTGGTGGCACCGTTTGAAAGGCAGCACGTAACACTTGCTAGGTGCAGCATAGAAGACAGAAGTAGATATATGTTCCTCTTGTGGGAAAAAAAACCCACAGTTGTGAAAAGAGTAGACATATATACCTGCTGAAAGATAGGAGCCACCTGCTACTGGACCTTGGCAGCCTCCAGTGTGCACGATGATTTAACCTATAACATTTTACTTGGCTTTCAGCCAGGCCATTTTTCGGTTGCCTCATGTGTCAAAACATTCAAATGTACTGATAGCTACAGTAGCTACATCTCACCTCTTCCGTTACCACAAACCCTTTTCTGTTGGGTGTCATATGTGTCCAATAAATATTGGTTGAGCTGGATTATTTAATTGAATAAATGAAGATTTGCCAAGTGGGTTGAGCAAACATAGAATTCACTATGTACCCTCTTCATCCATTAGGCCATTTTGACCTTTTTTTGGTATTTATTTTTAGTTTTTTGATTTCAAGATAACAGATAGCTGTCACTGCCTAAAATATAGAGCTGATGGTCAAGGTTAGACTAGGGCTGGGTTTGAGGCTAAGGAGATTAACCCGCTTTGTGAGGATGTCAAGTCAGAGGTGTGGGGCCTTGGAGACAGAGAGGCAGTTGTCCCCATTGGCATTAGATTGCAGGAAGACACAGTGTGGCATCTGACAGCTTTGCTTTTGATGTTTTGGAATATAGTTCTTGTTCTTCCCCGAGTTGTTTGGTTTTGGGCTCTTGCCTGAGCATCTCTTCATACCCACCCCTTGGCACCCATTCCATTTCTTGGTTGGATGACAACTTAAATCCGTATGCATTTCTTTCTAATCGCTTCCTCTTTGTTCATAGATCGACTGGAGACTGCCAACAGGCAGCTGTCCAGCAGGGCCTACGATGGGCACGAAGACAAAGCTGCCGAGGGGCATCATGCTCCCCAGAGTGAGTCTCCACACTTATTTATCCCAGAGTGGGTATGTCTGAAAACCGGGGCCTCAGGGAAATCATATTAGTTTTAAGGAAGTGTTGTGCTATTTGCCTTTTGTTTGTTAATTTAGCATACAGCCTGTTGGCCTCACATGAGGCCCTCCTAGGCCTGCCAGAGAAAAAGCTGCAGTTGCTACATGTTGTTTTAGTAATGTTGATTCTGTTCTTCTGACCTACATTTCTCTGTGTCTCTCTGTAATATCCCAAGGAGTAGCAACATTATGGCATGTCCTTGTCCATACTCCTTCAAACCACCCTGTTTCTCCAGGAAAGGGAAGGGGGGCCTAGGAGTGGGATTTGGTTCTCTCTTGGCAGGTTTTGTGCCGTGCAGGTTGTAGAGTTCTAGACTGGCGGCCCCTTGCCAGTGTGCAAGCCTTCTAAACGATCACATTATGTATCTCCATGGATGATGCTCATTTCCAAAAGCCACTGAGCCCATTTCAGCCAGTAGTAATGAACAGTGGCTTTGTAAGCTTCACCTTACTGGAAGAACATTTTATGCATTTTACCAGAGGCAAATGATAGAATCAAATGGGTTTTGAGAAACCACTGGTCAAGGTTTGAATTCCCACAAATTCATTGCAGAAGACAGAAATTTAAAAATCCAATCCAAAAAAAAAAATGTTTTTAAGCTATCTAGAAAATTGAATTCATGCCTGTGGCATAATTCTCAAAAGCATTATGAGCAGTGCTCACAAAGTAATAACAATTCAAAATAACAAAATAATGTATTCGTGCACTAGCCGTCGGTCTCATCGTGGTGGTATTCTGATGAGTGGGTCCCTCAGTGCAGCCCTGCATTTTAAAAACTGGAACATAATTGGTTAAATTTTCTAATTTCCAGTGCTGTTCGGTTGGATTTAACCCCTTATGTTTCCCCCCAGTGTACTCATAATTGCATTTCAGTTATTAGTCCAAGCTTCATTTTTTAAGTTCTGTTTTTGGCAAATGGACACTAATACCGTCTAGAGTTTTTGGCTCAGATTCCTTTGTCATCTTATAGTAGGTGATTGGCATATGTTCCAGATTCACATAAAAAGCTATATCAGAAATTTGAATTACTTGCTTTTCTAACAAAATAGATCTCTTCTTATGGGTACAGTAAATTTACCATCTCATCTGAGCTTTCATCTGACAGAGGGGTCATCTGTACTGTTTGCATTTAGGATCATGGCACATTCCTTCTGGGTGACCACATGCCTAGGTAGAGGAAGTGTTTTTGGCAGGTATGTCAGCAATGCCAGTTTTGTACACTCTGCGATACTCTGCCTTCTGTATAATTTGATCACTTAGTTAAGGAAAAAATGCAAAAGCAGTCATTTTCACCTGAAGGGCATTTATTCTGGCCTCCCAGCTGAGGCTGGTGCTGATGAATAATAGCGTTTGGTGTTGTGTGAGCTCAGAAATGTTCCTGAAGACTTTAACCTTCTGGCTCAAAGCTGAAACATCAATAATGAGGCAAAGAGGCCCTTCTAGCTTTACAGGGAATGATTTGTTCTGTGCAAACATGCTCCACTGTGTTCCAAAGACACAAATAAGAGAGACCAGAGGCATTTTTCAACTGCTTAAAGGTATCTCAGTGCTGATGTGTAATGTAATTAAATCTAGGAAGGGCATTTGAAGGTTTAGTAATGGTGATATCTAATCAATTTTCCTAATCTTTACAGGACACTTTATGCCTTCTTCACAGGTTTATAATTATTTGCAATAATTTTTTCTCTCCTGCTGTAGCCAATGGATGGACTCAAGATGTTATTTCAAATTTATAGATAGGTATTTTTCTTAATGAGTTGTAAGAACTCTTTGAATATTAAGTAAATTCATATGTCCCACACCATATATTTTGCAGGTATTTTCTCCAGTTGTTTTTAATCTTTGATTATGGTGTCTTTATCTTACAGAAGATGTTTTTAAGTAATCATATTTATGCCTTCTAGCTTTTATGTCATGCTTAGAAATACTTTTTATTCCCCAAGATTATCCTACTATTCACCAATGTTTTCTTCAAATATGATTTCATTGTTTACAAGGCTTATATTTTGGAAGCTAGCCTGGGAGGCAGAGTAGAAGAGAAATTCATAAGGGACTAACCTAGAGGCAAGGAGACTAGTTAGCAGGTATTTTAGTACGGTATCTGGGCAGGAGATGTAGAGGTCTTGAACTAAGACGGTAGAAGGCAGTGATGAAGAGTAAAGGGACAGGCAAGCAAGTGATAAATTAGTAGGACTTGGGGACCACTTGAATTATGGCAATGAGAGAAAGGGGTGTGATTAGAGCTACTAGATGGATGGTCAGCCTTTACCAATAAAATGCAGGAGGAGCAGGTCGGGATTGTAATGAGTTAAGTTCTGAGCATGCTGAGTCAGCTTCCACTGTGGTCCGTAGCTCAGTGAGCAGGTGTGACAGCAGGTGCAGAGATACCCAGGAGGCTAGGTGGGTGGTTCTCTGTCGGGCTTTCCTTTTAGCATGTGCCTACAGAACGGCAGGCGTGAATTGCTTCCTCTCTTCATAGTTATTAATGTGTTCCCTTATCATGTATTCATTCAGAAACCCTATTATTAGAATAAATTTCAAACCCTAATGATCACAGTTATAAATATTACTCACTCAAAAGGAGCCATCCTTTTCAAATGAGTCTCTGGGGATTCTAGCGCTTGGTTAAGAGAAAGGCAAGATAGCATGGCCATCGTAGTGACATCTCCGGATAATACCTACCAAGGAGCTAAGCTCCTGCCAGCCACCTTGGCAACGGGAAAGTCTAGGAAAGGGGAAAGTAGAGAATAACACTCAGCTTTTTTGCTAGGTGTTCACATTGAAGGTAGGAGTCCTGGTCTGAGAACACTAAAGCAACTCTTGCAGTATGAGGGGTAGGTGGGTCTTGAAAGCTGTTACGGTTAATGGAGGGAGAAGGTCCTTCCTGACTAGATTTTTAAATTTCCCTTCTGCCCAGGGTAGTTTTCTTTTAAAAACTGAACTGTGCTGGTGGGACTGCAAACTAGTACAAGCTCTGTAGAAAGTAATATGGAGATATATCTCAAAGAGCTACAAGTAGAACTACCATTTGATCCAGCAATCCCATTACTGGGCATCTACCCAAAGGAAAAAAAAGACATTCTATAAAAAAGACATCTGCACTAGAATGTTTATAACAGCACAATTCACAATTGCAAAGATATGGAAACAACCCAAGTGCCCATCAATACATGATTGGATTAGTAAAATGTGGTATATGTATACCATGGAGTTCTACTCAGCCACAAAAAACAATGGTGATCTAGCACCTCTTGTATTACCCTGTATAGAGTGGGAGCCCATTCTACTAAGTGAAGTATCACAAGAATGGAAAAACAAGCACCACATGTACTCACCATCAAATTGGTATTAATGGACTTAACGACCAGTACTTATGTGCACATATAGTAGTAACATTCGTCAGGTGTAGGGCAGGTGGGGGGGGGGAGGAGGGGATGGGTATATACACACCTCATGGGTGCAGTGCACACCATCTGAGGGATGGACACGCTTTAAGCTCTGACTCAAGTGGGGCAAAGGCAATATATGTAACCTAAGTATTTGTATCCTTGTAATATGCTGAAACAAAAAAAATTTAAAAAAAAACTGAACTGTGTTCTTAAGTTGGAGCCTGATGAAGGCCTTGGTGGACTCCCTGGGTAGTTACCACTTAGTTCTAAAGATTGAAACGGACATTAAACAGGGCTATTGTGTTCTTCCCGGTCATGAGTTTCATCTGTATTAAAAATCTTGGGGAATTATGTGCTTAGAAGTTTGATGACCTTGAGGAAATTTTTCTCCCTGTCACCTCATGGTTTTACGACATTCTGTTTGTAAGAATTCAGCATTGTGTTTGTTCGTGTATTTTCTGTTCTTGCTGTTTGTTTTTTCAAATGTTTTTATAGCTTACAGGATGGTAATGTCAAAGCCAAATTACTCCTGAAAACCGGGCACTCTAGCCAACTCCTGTTTGGTCTGGCTGTGAGAAAACGAGGCTTCTTTGTCCTTTAACTTAACTTAGGTTCCTGTTTTTCCCATTCATTTATTTGTCACACACGCACACCCCCAGAGGTAGGTTAATGTCTGCTAAAGGCAGAGAAAGCCCCTGGGAATGTCTCTTATCATTCTTAGTGGTATGTTCTCAGTGAAACTTTTTAAAAACTATTTCTTTCTGAAAATTGATAACTCTGCAGAATTCACATCAGCTTTAGGCCAGAAAGCCAAAAATAAAATATTAGATGTGAGGAAACTAGACTGGTAAAGATGAAATTTCATTTTATTGGGGTTTTTAAATAGATGTGTCAGAGCCTTGTTATGCTCCTGGATGGAGCGGGAGCTGATTATCTCTGGCATGTTTGTGTTATTCCAGGATAAAACGAAATCGTGTTGCAAGGATACACAACTTCTCTCCATCTCTTTCGGATTTTGTAGGCACTCCAGGTCCAGCGTATCTGGTTACACTTAAGTTTATGCAGGTTAGATTCTGGCTGTTTTAAATGGTGTGCCTGTCTAAGAAAAAAGATTTCTTAGGTGTTCAGGGATTTGTTTAAAACGACATTGATGAGTAATGGGTGTAAATGAGTCAGAACTGTATGGATTTGATTTCCCTCAAAATTCTTGTAGGTGTAAAAATTAACAGAAAAAACATGTGAGACCACACTATTTAAAAAATAACAATAATTTGCCATTTTCAGTATATCTTGTAATCATCATCTTACCTTGAATCTTACTTTAGATACTTTAGTTTTCTGTCTCTTATAGAACATAAAAGAGACTAAAATAATTGCCAGAAATCCCTCTGGTTTTTGTATTTCTATAAGGTCTTGTGTGACCCACTGAGCAGAAATTACAATGACATAAACATTTATTCTGTTGACCCACTTAGAGCACAAGGAGATTATTCTGAATCCTCATTGGGTTTCATTACATCAAATGCTGTGGGTTTCTGTCAGGCGTCATTAGGAAGGCAGGCTAGATATTGTCACACACGGGTGCACGGGTTTACATCCCTGTGGGCCTCGCAGTGTGTGTAGCTCCTCCTGACCCTGGGCTCCTCGGTGCGCAGCTCCTGTTTACAACACTTGCTCTGTGTTCTGGATGGTCGTGATTTGTTCTCGTGACTCTCTCCCCTGGAGATGGGAGAACCATAGGCATTCTTTACTAGTATTCATCTTACCCCTTACTAAAACACTTTGCATCTTTATGTACCTGGCACTCGCTAAATGTAAACCGAGAGAATGAATAAAAGTAGAGAATCCTAGTAACAATGGACTTGAAATTAGCTTTACACGACATCAACGTCAGAATGTTCTTTTTAACTCAATGTCTCCAGTGATGTCTCGAGATACCCCAGGTTATCCTTTGTTATTTCGAGGCACTAGGTCAAATTATTGAATGAACTACTATAGAATAGAAGCAATTTAAAAATACCTGACTTTCTTTTTTTGCCTTCCTTCTTCCCTCCTTCCTTTTTTCAAGTAGAAGAATATCCAGATAAAGAAAATCTTTCATTATTAGGAGCAGTAGGATTTCTCAAGAAAGTTGACATTAATTAATTGACATAGTCCATGTTTGGTTCCCTCCGCTCCTTCTCATTGATTCGCTGTGGATATGTGGGAGGTTACAGTTGGCTATGATATAAAGAGGTTTTTTAGCAGCTGGCCAGGTGCTCATACTGACCAGCCCCTAGACCAAATTGGACACCACAGATCAGTGCCATGGGCACTGATGGGAAGGAGTTGTCCAAGAAGCCTGCCAAGGTGACATCATTTTGATCAAGAAATTTGTCTCGCCCTAAATTAACTGATTCTCCTTAAAGATAACCTTTACATTTAATAGGATTTTTATGCAATTCCAAAAATTATAATTTTTATAGGTACAGGCTCCAGCAAATAGTCTTGGATCAGCTGCATCATCTTCTAATTCCTGATGTCTCATTAACATGCTCAGCAACCTGAAGTTAGATGCTTAATCTGCCTGCACCTCCATTTCCTTTAAAGAAATAAAAGAATAAATCTCCCACTTTAGCCAACAGAGCTGATAGATAACCAGTGATAGGAAATGTGAAGAAGAGTTTATAAAATATATTTATTCTGCAACACTTCTCCCTGCTTTTTTGCATCTGTTTTAGCACTCACCTTCTCTGGAAGGACCTGCCAACTTTCAGGATGGGGGAATGGGCTGTGTTCCCAAAGAATGCCTGTGTGGTTTACTGAGCCTGGCTGAATTTGGAAAGCAGAGCATGTGAGTGCTTAAGCCCACTTGATCGACCTTGACAGGCAGTGCTGAGAAACTCCAAGCCTGCATGACAACCAGAAGCACACACAGTCTAGTCTGCAGGGCATCTGTTTATGTTCAATCAAATCTTCTCCCCAAGTGTGAAAATTAATGTTACTCAATTTAGGCTCAAATTAGGCTTTGATTTGCCATGCTTAAAGAGTGGAGCTGATTGAAGAACTGTGTCTTGGTCCTGTGTTGATGTCTGGTCTCTAACAACTGAACATGGGTTATGATTTTCGCATTGTTGGTTTTAAAATTATTTATTTGCTTGGCTTTCCTGGTATAAGGCTGAAAAATCAAGCACATTAAACTTTTTTACAGTCCACATTCCTTTCACTGCATAGCTAGATAAATGAATGGAGTAAATAAACTGACAATCTTACTGAAATCCATTTGCATTTCATGTGGCATCAGGGATCCCTCACTTTCCCTAAAAAGTCGGAACCAGGATATCCATGTTCAGGCCTCAGCTTCAATGGCAGTTCTTAGGGAAGACTCCCTGAGATAGGGGTGGGGAACCTGCAGCCTCGGGGCCACATATGGACTTCTAGATCCTTCTGGCTGAATCCAAATTTTACAGAACAAATCCTTTTAATAAAGCACCATGTGCTTTTTCCTTTGTAAATAGTCGTCACAACTGTAAATAAGTAACTGTTTGGATAATCATTTTCTGTCTTCCCCCACTAAACAGTACGTCCCATAACAGGAGAGGCTCTGTCTGTCAGCCTCACGTTGTAGTCCCAACTCGTTGCATTTCCAGAACCTGGCACATTGCCTGGCACCTAGAGGCATTTAATAAATATTTGTTGGACATTGAATGAAATAATGATCATTCTCATTTACTCAAACAAACAGTTACAGGCTACCTACTGTGAACTAGCTGCGTTCTAGGCCGCAAGTCAGCAAAGTCTTTCTGTTAAGGGCCACATGGTAAATATTTCAGGCTTTGAGGGCTGCAACTACTCAGCACTGTCCCTGTAGCCCAAAAGCCACAGTAGATAATCCATAAACAAATGGGCATGGCTATGTTCCAATAAAACCTTATTTACAAAAACAGGCCGCGAGCTGGATTTGGCCTGCAGGTCGTACTTTGCTGAACTCAGTTCTAGGCACTGGTCGTGTAAGAGGACGAAGAAGAAGGAACTCCAGCAAAAGGAGAAAATATTGAAGGAGGATGCAAAATAAAGAACTTCAAAAGTATTCCCTAGATCTTACTTTGTAAATTGCTTTAATTTATAAATTAGGATAGGACTTATTTTCTTTCTTAATCCCATATCAAGGGAGCATGATTATTATCATTTTAGAAAAACTGAGAAAACTGAAACACACAGAAATGCAGTCACAAATCTTAGTTACCCAGTGAGGATTCAGAATTAGCTAATGATGGAGCCACGGCTGGGCAAGACTAGCCCTGTGCTTAGCCATGACGGTTAATCGCCTGGATAGCGAGTTCTTGGGGCTGCCTCTCCCAGTGGTGCCATGAATTCCTACCATTAAGCATCTGCTGTGAGACGAGGTCTGCAGATCTGGATCTCAGGTTTGGAGAGTACCTTACAGGTTACAAGTCTGGTTAGCAGCAACATATGCATCCTCTGAAACACAGCCCAGTAAGTGGCCATGTGATGGCTGTTATGAGTGACCATGTCTTCCAAGGCTGTGGATCTGCTGGTTAGAAGTTTATCCCCAGATGGAGTTGTAGGTCTGCTTGCTGGTTTCTATCTTTCAGACTCCTGTCAGGCCAGCCTGGGTGTGGTCATTTGACAATTGTAACAGCTGCCAACACTAATGGAGCACGTACTGTGAGCCACGCACTGTGCTAGCTTCTACAGGTACATTGTCTCTTTAAATCTTCCAGACCACCCTTGCGGGTAGGTATTGCAGGTATTTTACACACGAGGTCACTGAGGCACAAGAGGTAAAGTAACTTGTCCACGGTCAAGTTACATGGCTGGTAAGAGGAGCAGACAGGTTTTGACGCCAGGTCATAATAGTTTCTGAAGCCCAAACCCATACAAAACTGCCATGGGGAAGCTACCTTCTGTGGACCAGAGGAGCAGATGTTGGAATGTGAGAGGTTACAGTGTTGGATTCCCAGTGATTTTAGAGCTTGTTAGCATAACATCCACTTTTTACAAAGAAGAAACTGCAACCAAGAGGGATCAAGTGTTTAATGGCCAAGCCATGACTATTAATAGGATTGGGATGTCCTTTATCTTATTTTTTCCTTACCAAAAGGGCAACTCTGTCTGCTCTGGGGTTGACTGAAGATTTCACATTTTTACCCTGAGAGGAATCCTGGATAGTAAACAAACAAAATTCTTAAGCCAGAAGTCTTATTTGGTTGCAAATTATTTAGCCCAGTACTGTGATTTAATACTAATGTACTCAGGTCCTCTCAAGTGAGTTCCAGTGACTAGAATTATTGATAACATTCTGGGAGTCTGACTTCCACATCTGTCTTTGAACTAGAGCCAATCATAATAAAAGGCCTTGTCTGATAATCCAGTATGCCCTCTCCAGATACCGTTCCCGCAAATCTATTTTGTTGAGATCAGAATAGAGCTTAGAGTCTAAAAAAAAAAGTTTTCTCAAAATGCCTGTGAAATCCAACTTCTTATTCTCCGCATGATAAAAATAAAATATGCAGAATACAGTGAGTAACTCTGTGGTGTGGTTTCTTACAATTAGTTTCTGAAACTATTTTTAGTTCACGAATTATAGTGAGAGCCTGCAGCTGTATCTTAATGGGATCAGAGAACTTTGAGGCGATGAAGTGTTCAAGTCTAGAAAGTTTGGTCTTAGACCATTAAAAATAAGCTTGCATCTGTTACTAATTTTCTTTTTGCTTACAAAGACTGTGGTTTGATAGAAAGAAGAGAAAAAAAGGATCTGTTCAAAGCGTGTTACAAAAATGACAATCGGAGGGCTTGCAGGGGTGAAAGGAAGGGAGAAAACAGAATTGCAGGCAACACATTTCTCCTCCCCAATCAATACTAGTATAAACCACTTCTTGCCCCAGATACAACAATTTCCCCAGCATAAACTTCTATCTTTAGCGTAGGCTTTGGTGTTAAGCCATATCTACCATTCAAAGGGGCTATTTTAAAAAGTTTTATATATTACATATTATAATAATGCTTTAATTAATGCCTTAATTATTAAATGTTATGTGTATGCCTTATTAAAATACAGGTATACACATACATACCTATATTTGTTTTAATTGAGATATTATTTACATATAATGAAACTTACACATTTATGTGTATAGTCTGCTGAAATGGAGCAATCGTCACAATCAAGATATAAAACTCATGTAGCCAGTATGGCTCTTCCTCTCCTGTCTGAGTGAGCTGACACTCCCCACCAGCATCTGTCTGCTTATGTTCACACTTTAGTACCTGCACATCGTTGCTATTTATATAATATTATGTGCAGATTCTGTGGTTGTTTTCTGTGTGAGGAGCCAAATTGTCTGGTAGGGTCTTACTACTCTGCCGTACCTGGAATTAGAAGTGTCTGTTGTTTATCTTTTTATATTAAAAAAGAGAGATGGCAAAAAAGCACTTCTATTGTGGTTATAGAGAGCTTAAGTGTTCAGGTTTGGTTGATAATTGATTCATGAATATGTGAACCAGATGCCCTGTGCATACTATATTTATGTGGCCTTATTAATTTGTCATTATGCTGTCAGCAGTGATACAGAAGTAGCAGTACGTTTTTATTTCAAGTCAAACAGAATAAAGTGGAAGGTTGAACAGTACACTTGGAAGCTGAGCTGGATGAATAGGTGTCTAGTCAGTCAATCAAGTTCGCAAACAACATATGTAATAAACTTAGATGGGTAAAAAAAACCCTGTGCTTAAATGTGCTAAATTATGCTTAAATGTGTAAGCACAATTTCTAGAAGTAAAATACAATATGAAGAATGACTAGCTTAGAGAAAATTATATTTAAGAGAACTTTCACAGGTATTCAAATAAATGTTTTACTGAATCATATCTGATATCTTTTGATGCTTCAAACTCATGGTGGAGCCTGAATATCAAAAAGCAATAGATAAATCATATAAAGTAACAAAAATAGAATAAATATGTTAAGACCAAAATGTGTTGTTTTCCTACATTAAACCAGTAGAAGACTTTGTGGTTAGGCTTTATGATTTTCCAGTGATAAGTATTCGAAAACTATTTTAAAGAGTTTGAGTTTGATCTTGTACCAATAGCATCCTCTTATTCAGTAAACCGTTGCCTAAACTTGTCCTATCTCTTCACATATCAAACACTTCAGTTATCTTAGATCTTTAAAATCCTACGAAGACCGAAGGATTTAGACACACTGTGAACTAAGCCCTGGAGGAAGGAGCAGACAGACACACGTCAGACGCTGGACCTCGAGTACAAGGCAGATATGATAAGGACTCCTTAGAGAACTAGCTACTTGCCACCCTCCTCCACATAAAAGATAGTGGGGGGAGAAGCCTGTAGCCTTTAGGGTGGGCCTTGAAAATCAGTAAGTATTTTAGAGGAATTTTGCTGAATAGTACTGTGTAAATGGGAAAAGTTTTATTTTTCTTTTAGACTTGAGGAACAAAATTTGAATAAATCTATCACACTTCAGGCCTTACACCATTTTCCCATAATGATCCATCTGTCCAAAAGATTTCTTCCCCACATTTTAATAACAGCCATTTCCATGAATCTTTGTCTCTTTTGTGATGATTGAACCAGTGGCTTTCCAACTCAACTCCTGTTCAAAAAGAAAGCTTGCTTGGAAGCCCTGTTTGTGAAACGCACAACAGCTGAAGAGATGTCTGGCTGAGACATCTTCAGAACTCCCCCCTTCCTGCTTTCCCTAATATCCCTTCTGTCCCCTCCCCCTTCCTTCTCTCTTTCCCAGGGCTCTGCAAAACAGAGTTTGAACTACTGTTCTTAATTTTCCTGTTGCAGAAGTCATTGAAAAACACGTCACTCTCTCAGCCATTTAAAACAAACCTGTGTTTGTTAATAGAGCTGCTTACCTGCCCACGCACAACCTGTGTCTCCAGTTGCCTGGCAGAACCATGGTGATCTGCACTGCAGTACAGGGGTGGCATAAAGCTGAAGACCCTTCCCTGAAATAACAAGGTTCCTTACCGAAGAAACCTTACCAGCAAATTTTAAAAAGACAACAAAAAATCAAATCAGTCACTAATAAGGTCAGCATTATATTATTCTTTTTTTAAAATTGTTATGGGTACATAATAGTTGTCTATCTTTATAGGGTACATGTGTTGATTTGATACAAGCATACAATGTGAGTTAATCAAATCAAGGTAATTGGGGTATCCATCACCTCAGGCATTTATCATTTCTTTACATTAGGAGCATTCCAATTCCACTCTTCTAGTTATTTTAAAGTATATCCTAACCTATTATTGATTATAGTCACTTTGTTGTGCTGTCATTTATTGTTCATTCTAACTGTCTAATTATATTTTTGCACCTATTAACCATCCCTGCTGTATCTCCCATTCCCCACTATCCTTCCCAGCCTCTGTAGCCATCATCTACTCTCTGTCTCCATGAGATGAATTGTTGTAGTATTTACCTCCCACACATGAGTGAGAACGTGTGAGATTTGTCTTTCTGTGCTTGGCCTGTTTCACTTAACATAATCTTCTCCAGTTCCATCCATGTCGTTGCAAATGGCAGGATTTCATTCTTTTGTGGCTGTGTAATGTACCCTTGTGTATATGGCCAACAATTGCTTTATCCATTCATCCACTGATGGACACTTAGGTTGATTCCAAATCTTGGCTATTGTGAATAGTGCTGCAATAAACATGGGAGTACACATATTTTCTCACTGTACTGAATTCCTTTTTGATTCGTGAATTAATATGTAGCTTTAAAAAGTAGATCATCTTTCACGTTGTTTTGCATCAAGTAAGCCTCATGTGAATAGATCACTCTTATGTGGTGTAAACTGTGCCCTTTTTGGATTATACTTTTGGGGTCTCTTTCTGGGTTCATCAGTTTGACTCTCAAACTGGGATGGGGAGGTGTACGCAGATGTTAAGAAGGGGCCCCCGAGTGTGGAATATCTTTGAAGCAGAATGAACCTAAATAGTTTTGTAGATAGTGAAGGAAATAAAATACCTTCCCATTGTCTTTCCACTCCCACAATCTCAGGAAAAAGAAATTAAGAAATTACTTTTGGTGTCAACAAGAATTTCGATGTCCCTTGGAATAGAATTCTCTCCAACATCTGTTGAATATTGTAAGATATAGTGCCAGGGAACTTAGGGCTGAGGGGTCCTTGAGGAAGAAGAACCAGGAGGGGAAATATTAGCAGAGGATAATGTGGCAAGCAATTATTTGGACATCTTTTAATAAGAGCAGTTTATTTCAGCAGCACTTTGGAGAAGTTTCTAGTTGCTGCAATGATACCATTGGTGTAAATCAGCATCATCTTAAACTGGAGAAAGGGAGTAGAAGTGTAAAGAGAGAAGAGAGGGTGTCCTAGTGATCTTTTCATTACAAAAAGAAAAATCCACTTGAGCTAGCTTAAGCACAGATAAAAGGACGTGTGTTGAGTATATGTAGGTGTGTCCTGGAGCCCACATGTGGGGAGTGCAGGCTGGCCTCCCAAGGGTTAGGAGCCAGGACTGAAAAATCTGTGACAATCAGGCATAGTCTGTATTTGGGAGCCTGTGTTTGTCGGCATGGATCTGTTTCCTCTCTCTTTCTTGCCATAGTTTCTCTTCCACCTTTCTGTATGCATCTGCTTGGTTCTTCATTCTCTACAGTGTGGCTTTCTGTTTCTCCCAACCACATGCCAGAATCTGGCTGCCCAGCTTGATCTAGGTTGCTCATTTGTGCCAGTATCACCACCTCTTCCAGGTTCCCACTTATAAATTCCTGAATGGGAGACTCCGATTGGACTAGCTTGGATCAGGTGGCCCTTCAGGTCTCATCAACTCTCAAAAGGGAGTGGTGAGTAGCGGTGGATGAGAAGGGTGTTTAAGTGCAGACATGGCTACTTGCCAGAACTTATCCCTGTGGATAGATGGCTATAGAAGATGGCTCTTGGAAATGGGACGTTGGCTGGGCAGGTACCATGAAAGTTGTCTACTTTATAGAAAATTCCAGGTTAGGAAGCATTTGCCTCTTGCACGCCTTCTCCCAGTGAACATTCAGGGCTGGGCAAGGGGCTTGGGTGAGGTGCAGAGGGCCTGGGCACTGTTGGGACACGTCTCCTGTCCACCTCTTTACCCAGCCTCTCTTCCTGTGGCCTTTTCTGTGGCAATGTCCTTTAAGCACTCTTCTTTCCGAGAGTCCCAGAGACTGTACTCCTAAAATCAGTCATTCAGTGAAGGTTTGTTGGATTGTGCCTACCTCCTCTTCCTTCCTTTAACTTTGTCTGCCCACCCCCCTCTTCCTCTTCCCACATCCAAGGCAACAAGACCCTTCCTTGAGAATTTCCAGGAAGACACCTGACTGTCCAGAAGCAGGTGCCAAATGGGCTAGTTGTGCTTCATTATGGGAGCATTTGGAATTTGGGGCTTGGACAGAATTGGTGTATTTTCATGCCTTTAGACACACACACACATGCATGCACACATGCACCAGGATAGATCTAAACCCCTCAAATGTACTCTGTTTAGGATCAAACCTTGGTTCTGGCTGAAAGAGAAGAATACTGTCTTAGTCCATTTTCTGCTGCTATAACAATACACAGATGAGGTAATTTATGAGCAATAGAAGTTTATTTGTCAGAAGATGAGCTATGACTTAAAACAAAACAAAACAAAACAAAACAGAAGTCCATTTGGTTCATGGTTCTGGAGGCTGGGGCGTCCAAGAGTATGGCACCGGCATTTGGCAAGGGTCTCGTGCTGCATTATTTCATGGTGGAAGGGCAGAAGGTGGAAGTGAACCCTTGAGACAGAGATTTAGACAGAACTCATTCTTTTGTCAAGAGCCCATTCTCATGGTAACTAACCTACTCCAGTGATAACAGCATTAATTCATTCATGAAGGCAGAGCCCTCATAACCTAATCGCCTCTTAAAGACCCCACATTTCAGTACTGTTACAATAAGGATTAAGTTTCCAACACGTGAAATTTGGGGGACACATTCAAACCATAGCAAACACCCATCTTTTACCTACCAAACATTCCATGGCTTAGTCACCCCTTGGTCAAACTGGCAGTAGTTGGACTCCTCCATCTCTTCAGCTGTATGGGGCTTAGGGCAAAACTCAGCAAAACCCTAGAAATTAATTCCTACCTAAGAAGGGCTGCATTCCAGGTTTGTTCTCCTCATGAGCTCCAGCCGTAAGTAGAAGCACTGAATTAAAAAATTACAGCACAGCACTGGGTGTCCTGACACTTCCACTGACTGATGCCACCCATATACCCCACCCTCCGAATTATTAACAGAAGTCCCTAGGGCCCAGCATCCTGTGGTTCAGGCAGCAGTTAAGCTTAGTGCTCAAATAGTAATCACAGAAACAGTTTCAACAGGCTGTCTGCTTTGAACTTTACCCAGAACTGGCAAAGGAAAACGGTAAGGTGGGAACGGAGCATCTTGGAGTCATTGGGCCCAGTTCTAATTGCCATACACTTCCACTCTTTCCCCAAGCAAGGGAGACTAACCCATGGGTAGAGGCACGAGTAGGACTACCATTTGACTTTGTGCAAGTAGCATAGCTCGTTTTGCTTCAGTTTTCTCAATTGTCAAAAGGAGTGGAGGTGAGGATTAAACGAGGTTCTGTTGTAGAGCCCTTGGCACAGTGGTTGGGACATGTTAAGTCCCCAGGAATGTGTGTTAGCTTTTGTTGTCATTTATCAAGTCTCTATTAAATACGAAAGCCCGTGGTAGGCATTTTACCAATAGTCATTTTAATCCTCAACGACAATCCTGTAAAATCAAACTTGATAGTTTCATTTGAGGAGATGAAATCTCAGGGAAGTCAAGTCACATGTCCAAGGTGAACTGCTATGTCAATGAAGGTGCCAGAATCAAACCAGGTCAGCCTGGCCACAAAGCCTGTGCCATCTTTGTGGTTTCAAGAGTAAACAGTATGTGAGCAGACATCCTTCTGTGTAAATGGGACCAGAGCCATCAGACTAAACAACTCCCTACACCACGCAGTTCAGAGTAATTCATATCCATTGCATAAACAGGCCATTCTGGGCAAGAATTCCCTTGTGTCATCTTGCCTGTTCTAGGAATTCTCAGTATATGCGTTGGAGCCCAATGAAGATTCAGCGTGAGTCTTGTCTTTCTTGAGATCCTCCCTGAGGGGCTTAGCTAATAATAAACTAAAGGATTTTCCCATGAGATGGTTGCACCCACGGGACTCTCCCTTTTATCTCCCAAAGGATGACTTTTTGGAATGATTCTGCTACACCTCAGAGTCCTATATCTCCAAGGAGTCAGGGAGCATAGCAAACCCCTATCATAGGCTCACTGCCTTGACACCCCTCTTCCGCCCCATAGTCTGAATGAGCTCTCTCCCCTTTGTTCTCGTGGTACCCCTACAAGCATCCGTGAGAGCACCTTGTCACGTTGCCATTGCTTGTGTCTTTGCCTCTCTTCCCACCAGAGGGAGAGCAGAATGCTATGTCCTACTCACCCTGGAGCCCTCGAATTTATCATACTTCCTGGAACAACAATAATAACTATAGTGTTATCATAGCTGACATTAAGTAAGTACCTACTATATGCCTTTTGAAATAGGTACTGTTGTGATACTTTAAAAAGAAACTGAAACACAAAGAAGTTCATTTGCTTCCAGAGTCACAAAACCGTAAAAGGTAGAGTTGGATATGAACCCAGGCAATTTGATTCTAGAACCATGCTTTTAACCAGTACTCTGTAATGCCTCCATGTAGTAGTTGCTTAATTAATTAATATTTGTAAATGGATACACGTGAATGTAATTGCTGTGTTTGGAGAAGTATGACATGATCTGTGACATATTAAATCTGTGCCATAATGAGTTATGTTGTAATGAGGTTCTTATATTATTTGGCTTTTATTATTCTGTAGTTCACGTCTATTTGTGCTTACACAAAGGAGGCAGTGTAGGGCCATGTTTCTGAGCATGCGTTAGACAGAAAAGCAACTTCTGTCTCTACCTTTGGTGAGCATCACTTCTATGGGCAAGTTACTTATCCTTTCTTAGCGTCATTTTCCTCAGCTGGAAAGTAGGAATTATAATGGTGCCTATCTCATGTGGTAAACTTAGAGTAAATGAAGTAATGTAAGTGAACATATCTGGAACACAGTACTCATTCAAAAAACATGTGCAGATATTGTTATTACTATTGTTATGAACATTGTTTTTAAAACTTTATAATCGAGAGCACTACTTCCTATCAGTGGACAAAGAGTCCTGAGCCAGTGTGAGTGATTTTATATATATATATATACACATATATATATGTGTATATATATGTATATAAAAAATATAATATTTCTGCAGACTGAAGTCTAAAGTCACCAAACTCAGGACAGAGATCTTTCAACCCATGAGTTTCAGAGTTCTGAAAAACATTCCAGAACTAATGCAGCCTTCGTCCAATATCCACGTCTTTGTCCTATAGTGTACGCTGTGTGGTTCAGGGAGACTGGGTGGAGGAGGGAGCCAGGGGTGTCCATGGTCAGTGCCAGCCTTCTGATGAATAGTGGCTTCTAGGTGAGCAGTGGGTTCAAAGGTCGAGTGAACAGGTATATAACAAAGGCTGTTAGGAGATCATGAGAATACCAAATACCTAATAGCTAACAAGAGCTGCCATGTATTGTTCAACTGGCATTGAACTTGGCACACACTAGAGACTCGTTCATTCAACAGTATTTTTGAGCCAGGCACTCTTGTAGGCTCTGGGAATCAACAATGACCAAAACACGTAAAGTCCTGAATAAGCAGGTCCTTTTAGACTTTATATGCATCATCTCTATTCACAGTCATCGTAACAACACTGTGAGGTAGATAACAC
>CAUYSK010079261.1:0-35758 GCA_963575035.1 Avahi laniger | reverse complement strand
TATTTTGATATACTTAAAATATAATTATGAAATATAAAAGATTATAAAATTATGAATATATAATATGTAAATTTATAAATATGTATTTAATATATATGTAGAAATGTATATATCACAACATCATGTTGTACACCTTAAATATGTGATCCGAAACCCCAGGGCCATTGACGAGTATCAGTCTGTGTCCTGTTAGAAACCAGGCCACAGAGCAGAAGGTGAGCGGCAGGCAAACCAGTGAAGATTCACCTCTTTTTACAGCCAATCCCCATTGCTCACCATTCCCCCACACCCCCCTAGTCTGTGGAAAAATTGTCTTCCATGAAATCGATCCCTGATGCCAAAAAGATTGGGAACCACTGACTTAAATATATACAATAAAAAAGTCCAGATTTAAACTTTGATTTGATAGGATACTTTGTACTTGTTTTACTCGCTGCGGATATAGCCTCTATGCAAATTTGTATGAACTGTCTATGCACAGTAGAGATAAGAAAGGAAATTTATTTATGTAATGGGTCCCTCAGTATTTCCTTTAAAAAAGAAACCTGATTATATATTTCACGGTAAAATTTCATCATAAAACACTTTATGAAATATATAGAAAACAAATCTCTAGAAAAGAATCAAATATATGTGTAGCTTTATGCTATTGTCCATTTTCTTATGTTTCCATTTCCCATGGCATGTTCCCCTTCTTTCCTAGTTGATAGGATATAGTTTGTAAAGCTAAATGATTCACAATATCCTTTATAGGGAGTGTTGAGTATCTAAATCAATGGCTTTTCTGTCTACTTCTTTAAAAAACCACTATATGCTTGTCTGTAAAAAGAAACAACATCTGATCTTTACATTTTGCCTAGTCTTCAGAGTAAGGCTGATATTGCCTTGTTTCTATATCCCTTATGATCAATAAATGAAAATTTATGGTAATATCAATATTTTTTCACTTACTATATGGTTATTAAGGATCATATTTCTTGCCAAGCAGAATTTGCATGAACGAGTCACTTGAGATTATACTGCCATGATGAATGAGTCTTGGCTAATGGTGGCCCAGAAGATTACCGAAGTGACTCTCAAGCCAATTCAGAAATAAATAAATAAAAAAAAAGGTTGAAAAAGGAAATGTGCTATACTGAGAAAAGACTGATGATCATGCCAACGTTTAATACAGGTGCATCCTCATGTTTTATAGACAGACATTTTATTATTTTCAGTCTAATGCAACCCCATGCCTTTTCATCCCTTCCACATTCTCATTGATTTAATGTTTGTTTCTCTATGATTTACTACTCTCAATGCTCAACACAGTATATATTAGGTACCAAATAAATATCTGTTGAATAGTATAAAGTATATGTTTCCCTCTTTATATGAATTCTTTATAAATACTCTAAAATTGTACACATACTACTATAAATACTACTTCCTGGGTCAGTCAGATGGAGCAGGTAATCCTTGATTTTTCCTCTGACAATGGTAATAAAAGAAATATCATAGGAAGGCCCATGACTTCCATTGATTTGTATAAATCCATTGAAATTCTTCATATTTGTAGATTCTGTCCACTCTTGGGTCAAATTTCTCAAAAATGTGCTTCATGCTATATGAAAGAGAACTTCAACAGGGTTTTATTTTTTGATGCTAACACTACTTGCTTTAATGTTTTGACCACTGTCAGTTCTAAAGCTTAATCAACACACATCATTTCTTCTTATTTCTCTTAAATAACCAGTGTCATTAATGTGTCTATGAAAAATGTCTACTGAAATATGCAAAACCTGACACTCAGTGAGTAATGACTATGTTCACTGATACAAAGGGAATGTTGGGTTTTGTGTAGTACTGAGTAACAGCTTGAATTAAATCAGAACAGAGGCCATAAAGAAATACATTCCAATCCTCATTACTCTAGTTGGGGCTAATTAACGTAGTTGCTGTTAATATTTGCTCTAATTTAAAAAGGAAACACATGAAACCAAACATAAAAGAGACCTGTGCTACAAGATAGCATAATTGGTACTAGCCATCTGTTTGGTATTATTAAATAAAACTTTCTCATACTGGATTGGCATAATTCCTAGGCAGAGATGTTTGGCATAATGCAGACATAGACAAAATACATTTATTTTTCATGGAAAAGCAAAATTATAAAGCATTAGAATAGTAAGGAAGCTTATTTCAGTTGAATCAAACCATATTTCAACATCATTGCCACTTGCAAATATACATAAGTGACTTTGAATAGTAGGAGCCCACCATTCCTAGGAGTCAGGCTAATTAGCCTTCTCCAACTACAATGTTTACTGAAAGTTAGCCCAGGTGTGAGATAATGAAACACAATCAAACTTTGGACACTTGTCATAGACTTTATAAAATAATTATAATATCTAAATAGGTAATAAATTATGTATCACATGTAAAGGTGACAAAGGCAATGGCTACCAACAGAAATCCTATGTTAAAACGTGATTATAATGTCAGCTTTCAAAATATCTCTGCAATTAACTAAAAAAAGTCTACATTTTCAGAAGCTAATGTATATCTCTTATAACTTTTCATAAAAGCCTTTTGAAGTGGTTTTAAAAGAATGTTATTTGGACTTTTTCTTTTCTTTGACAAATGAAACATTCACAGTCAAGGATAAAAACGTGAAAATGGGTATAAATTAGCATATGTGAATTTCTTTTTCTGAAGGATTTTTTTGGTAAATTCACATTTTTAACTTTAAGAATATTTTAAATTCATAACTCAACAATCAAAATTTCGTTTGTAAAACAATATTTTTAGATAGTATTTTTAGATAGGTTTAAATAGTATTTTTAGATAGGTTTAATGATGCCCATACACTGGGAAATGGCTGTGAAGATCATTTCAAAGAAAGTAACTTGTGTAAAAATCCTCCACCTTTACTACCTGATACTTTCTAGATTCTCACAGTAAAGATGTATTACTCTGTAAGCAGATAATTATTCTTATGAGCTGATGGAATTCTTCATAAAACAGATCATCTATACTTTGAATTTTGAGTATGTGAAGAAGAAATTTAAAATTCATTTTATAGATTGAGGCCTCATGCTATCAGGAATTTGTGAGAGTCGTTTGCCTAAGCCCCAAAATCCTGACTAACTCCACAAACAAAGCTTGTATCTCTTGGAAATGCTCTTATATTGAGCATTGATAGTATAGTAACCAAAGAGTTCTTTCTCATATGACGAATCAAATCAAAGAAAACTACACCATATAAACCCAAAAAAGAGATTTATTCAGATTTAAGATCATTTTTCATCTTTTTCTTAGGGTTATGACTCAGTGCGAATAGTTTCTAAGGAAGAGAATCCAATTCTCACAAACCTTGACACATTCTTCTTAGTTTTTAATGTTCTTTTTTTCTTTTCCTTTGGTCTTTCTCTTTTATGTTCCAGTGACTAAATACCTGCAGTGGTGGAAATGATGTGTTATTTTGAATTGTAAACATACAAAGTATCACACATGGAAATTATATTAATGATTATGCATGTTTATGTTTGCTTTCAGGAGAGGCTGCTGGAGCAGGGGAGCTACTGTAAGAGACAGTAGCCTACCTAGGTGATGTTACCAAGATGGCATCGTAGGAGATGTTCATTCTTTAACAAAACCCAAAATATAGACAACTATGCACAAACAAAAATAGCCCAGAAAGAACTCAAGCTCCCATTAAAAAATCTGCAGCAACACAATGAGAAAAAAAGAAGAATATCCACATAGAAAGGATTGCTGGTGAAAATGGTATACTTGAGACACAAGGAGACAGCTGGGAACAAAGAAAGGTAGAAACAAATACTATCAGCCATGTTACAGGAACCACCATGTGTTTTATTGGCCTTCTCATCAGAGGACACAGGCATCTCTTGCCATTGATGTAAGTGACAGTCATTACTGCCAGGGCACCATAGAGAGGAAGACATGGCTCCATATCCCTTTCCCATAAAAGTGTTGTTGAACTGCTTTAGGAAAGGAGATTGTCACAACCACACATGTGTCCCAATCCTGGAGCTGCTGAAGCTCTAGTGTATGCCTGCACATTGTATCTAGGCACCAAGGCTGCACTGTATGTGCCATATCTGAAACATAAGAATCCACCATAGAAACTTAGTTTACACCCTAGGATCCAAATTCAAGCTCTCACTGCCTGTGCCCCAGGCACCGGCTCAGCTTTAAAGAGAGCCAAGCCCTGTCCAGACCCTGGAGCCACTCTAATACTGTCCCCACCAGTGCCCTCATTTTCAACTCTTCTAGCTACTTTAAAAGTATCCATGCCTTGAATTCTGTCACCAACAAAGCAGCCAGGGTGCTTGCATTTTGGGCATCATTGCCATTACCACCCGTTGCCCTAGAGACATAGTCCCTCCAAGCAATGCCTGGGCTTTAGGCCTTGGTTCCATGGCTACTGCATGGATGCCATTCATCAGACACAAAGTCACCATCACTGCAAGTGAACCCACAAGCCAGACCCAATGCAAAAAGGAATTCCTTCAGCTACAAATTCTGTTGTGGGAGAAAAAAAGATGAGGATGTTAGCAGCCATGGCCAACAAAGATCCCAATAACCCATGCTGCCACAGTGGAAATTCACAGCATTGGCCACTATGGATCCCTGAAATATTTATCCACACTGACCTCAGCTGACAGAGCTGCAGAGAGATTACACAGATGCCATATTCAGTGGTGCCAGAACTACTGTACACCATCAAGCAAGCACTCATACCCTCTATACTTAGACAGTGAAACTAGCCTGTAAAGTCTGCAAAGATTTACTATGTACCAAATTTGCAGATATAAACATACAAGATACATGAAAAACCAAGGAAACATAGCATCACCAAAACAATACAATAATCTAGTAGCAGACACCAGAGAAATGGAAATAAATGAAATATATGAGAAAACATTTAAAATAATTGTTTTCAAGAAGCTCAGCAAACTTAAAAAAATAGATAAATAATTGAATTAAATTATGAAATTAATAAATGATGAAAACTTGATTTTTAACAGAGAAAATAAAATCATAAAACATTTAAATGGAAATGCTGAAGCTGTAAAATACAACAAAGGAAGTGAGAAATGCAATGGAGAGTATCAACAACAGAACTGATCAAGCATAAGAAAGAATCTATAAACCTGAAGACAAGTTATTTGAAATTATCCAGTCACAGAAACAAAAAGAACAAAGAATGACAAGTAATAAAAAAAGTGTAAAGAACTTGTGGGACAGCATGAAAAGAGTAAATGTTTAACTTAAAGGATTTTAAGAAGGAAAAAAGAGACAAAGGCATAGAAAGAAGTTTTAAGGAAATAATAGCAAAAAACTTTCAAATTCTGGAGAAAGATATAAATATCTACGTACAAGAACACCAACAGTATCCAATCAGATTCAGTTCAAACAAGACTAGATCAAGATACCTTATAATCAAACTGTCAAAAAGTCAAAGAAAGAGGACCCAAGATGGCTGACTCCAGACACAGCTTGACAGGCCATCCTGGCAGAAGAACGGAGTATTGGACCGAGGAGAACAGAGAATGATTACTGTTCAGAAGTGGACCAAAGAAACATATAGGAGAGGAGTCCAGGTACCCCACCAAGAGGAACTGTGAAGCTGAGAGAGAAGAGGACAGAAAAGAGAAATTGGCAGTGTGAACCAAATCCAGGGAGTCCCAGAGCCCAGTGAAAGGGTAAGGAAACTCCCCTCCCCTGCCTGGGTGCCTCAGGTCAGCAACAGGACACAGGGTTCTCATTCCATAGGGAGTGCCATGAAGGACCAGAGATTCAGCGCATCCCTGCATCTAGACACCTACTCCTCTGCACCTCCTCCACTCCTAACATCCCAGAAAGTAATTTGTCTCAAGCCAGCCAATCTGTAGCTATGGACCCACCTTCCCCATAGAAACTTCAAAAGTGCTTTGTGCTGAGAGACGTGGCTCCCCACAATGAGGCATGTTCCCAGCTGGACCCACCTTGGAAAGCGTAGCCACAAGGACAGCAGCTCAGACAAGAGAGTGATGCAGGGAGTCCGCAGTGCCTCCTCACACCATAGTAGCCACTAGAGTATTCTGTGCTGATTGACCTGCTTTTCAGCACTGGGAGCATGCTCCCGCCCAAGCCAGCAGGACACGAAGTTTGCAATCTTCTTGTCCACAGGCATTTGGTGCATTCACCTACTGATGACTAAGACAGCAGAGTGGAGAGACGTAAGGGAGATATCATGGTTCCAGGCTTGGGTGGCAAGAGAGAGACCTCGTGATCATATATAATGGTAGGGTGTGGAGGAGCGCAAAGGAGCAGAGGGCTGGAAGCATGCCCCATTCTCCACCCCCTGCTAGAGAATTGCCATACAAGAGTAGGCTGCACCACTGGGACTAAATTTGCACAGGCCTTGGTTCCCATGGCCACTAAATGCCTCCATGCTCAGGCTGAACTGAAGCAGCAGCCCCCCTCACCACCACTTACTTCAATAGGGAGTGCAGCTTGATCCAAGAGTCTCTTGAGCAACCACTACTACCCTGGTAGAAGCAGCACCAGGCAGAGACCCGTGTGGATAAATAGGCCTACCCACTTTGCCTTGAGCTCTAGTGGTGGAAACGGGGTGCACAACTGTAGATCCACCTATCTACCAGCATCACCCAGAGACACATGCCAGTAGGTCAGACATATCAACTATGGGGTAGCGCAAGAGCTGGTCTTGGGCGGAGAGGGAACTGACTAGAGGTGAAAGTTCTGTGGAGTCCCAGGATATAAGTAAGAAGGGTGTATACCCCACCTCACAGAGAAAGCAGGCTAGTGGACAAAGATAGATAAAACTTGGCTAGGGGCCTCAGCAATCACATGAGTAGGCCCCTCCCATAAGATGCAGCTATCCAGGCTTAGAGAGATAGCCCTTAACTCCATATCAGCGGCTGCCCCTAGCAGCTGGATCAGCAACCTCTGAGCCCCACAGAGTCTCAGCAGAGCCCCACACCCAGGCTCTTACATCTCAGTCAGGACTTATCTTGTTCCTCTCCCCATCTCAGGGGGAACAGGGTCCAAGCAACCCCTAGAAGATACAATGCCCCTTCAATAGGTAGGGACATTTGTATGCCCCACCTGGGGGACCAGAGCCTACCGTGGGCACAATAGATTACTTCAGTGACTGGTTCCTCTGCACAAATTACAATGAACAACAGCAGGAACATCCCCATAACTAAACATAGTGCCTTCAATCGCAACCTATTAGGGAGTGGTGGATTCGTACCCACAAGTACAATCCAACAGCTCAGAGATTAAGCTGGGAACCAAACTCACTACACTCCATTAGGAAGAGGTAAAGACAACAGGTCAGGGGTGGCCCAGGAGGTTCACCAAACCTGATAAAACACCCCAAAGGCAATTGAGAACCAGCACTCCTCCCCCTGACATGATCAGGGATCAATATTTGGGGACTCAGAGACAGGGCCATAAACTTTACCTAGTATCATGAGCTCTTAACCAAGAGACCAGAGAAGACAAAATAAGTGAAATAACTCTAGACACAAGAAAAATTGGAACAAAAAGTTGCCCCCAAAAGAAATCAATAACTTTTCTCCAATGGATACCAACTTGAACAAAATGGTTAAAATGACATATGAAGAATTTTGAATATGGATTGTAAGAAACTTCAATGAAATATAAGAGAAAATAGAAATCCAACACAAAGAAGCCACAAAAACAATGCAGGAAATGAATAAAAAATTACCTAAAGAAATCAAAGTATTAAAGAAAAACTAAACAGAAATTCTGGAAATGAAAATTTCATTCAACAAATAACAAAACACAGTGGGAATCATTAAGAATAGGCTGGATCACACAGAAGAAAGAATCTCAGAGCTTGAAGATAACACCTATGAGCTACATAAATCAGTCAAAGAATAGAAAAATAATAGGAGTGAACAAAGCCTAAAACAAATGTGGGATTATGTAAAGAGGGCAAACCTAAGAATCATAGGCATACCTGAGGGCTTAAAAGAAAATACACAAAGGTTGGATAATTTATTTGAGGGGATAATTGAGGAAAATTTCCCAGGCCTAGCTAGAAATCTACATGTCCAGGTGCAAGAAGCACAAGAGTATTCCTGGGAGACTCATCATGAAAAGGCAATCACAACCTCACATAATCATTAGGCTGGCCAAAGTAAACACAAAAGAGGCACTTCTACAAGCCATAAAGCAAAAACAGCAGGTAACCTACAAGGGAAAACCCATCATCTAACTGCAGACTTCTAAACTGATACCTTATAAGCCAGAAGGGACCAGACACCCATCCTCAGTCTTCTAAAAATGAATAATGGCCAGGCTAGAATTTTGTATCCTGCAAAAATAACCTTCTCATATGAGGGAGAAATAAAGACTTTACCAGACAAGCAATCACAGAAGAAATTTGTAAAAACCAGACATGTCCTGCAGGAAGTACTCAGATCTGCATTATACACTGATCAGCACAAAAGACACTCACCAGCGTAAAATCACCCAAAAGCTAAAATCTAGAAACCAGTTACCACAATGGCTCAAGACACAAAACAAAGCAATAAGGGTCAACCTAAAAGGATGAACAGAAATCTACCCCAAATATCAATTCTCTCAGTAAATGTGAATGAATTGAACTGCCCCCAGTTCAGAGAGAGGCTAGCTCTATTGAGATATATATATATATATATATATATATATATATATATATATATATATATATGCGCCAAGTATGTCCTGTCTCGAGGACACACATTTACCCCAAGAAAATCATTCAGACTCAAGATGAAGGGATGGAAGACGATATTCCTTGTAAATGGAAGCAAAAATAAAACTGGTGTAGCCATTTTCATATCCGATAATTATAGTCTTTAAATCGACAAAAGTACAGAAAGGCAAAGACAGCCACTATATGACGGTGAAGAGAAAAAATTAACAAAAAGACTTAACAATCCTAAATATGTATGCATCTAACAGAGTAGTGCCCAGATACATAAAGAAAATCTTACTTGGCCTAATCAAAATAATAAACAGCAATGCCATAATACCTGGAAACTTCAATACCGCATTGAAAGAACAGGACAGATCCTCCAAGCAGAAAATAAACAAAGAAACAATGGACTTAAATAAAACTCTAGAAAAATGGGCCTAACAGACATCTATGGAACATTCCACCCAAAAAACACAAACTGAATATATGTTCTCTTTAGCTCATGAAACTTTGTCTAACATTGATCATATCCTAGGCTGCAAAACAGATCTCAAAACAAATTAAAAAAATAGAAATTATACCACGTATCACCTCAGACCATAGTGGAATAAAATTAAAAATCAATTACAACAGAAACACTCATCTCTACACAAAGTCATGGAAACTAAACAACCTATTGCTTAATAATTGATGAGTCAAGGAGGAAATAAAGATGGAAAGCAAAAGATTCCTTGAACTAAATGATAATGGGAACACAAATTACCCAAACCTGTGGGATACAGCAAAAACAGTCCTGAGAGGAAAACTCATAGCCTTAAATGCCCACTTCCAAATGACAGAAAGATCATAAATCAACAATCTAATGAATGATCTCAATGAAATGGAAAAGGAAGAGCAAACTAACCCAAAATCAGTAGAAGAAAAAAAATAACCAAGATCAGAGCAGAACCAAATGAAAATGATAACCAAAGAAATATACGGGATATTAATAAAACAAAAAAGCTGGTTCTTTGAAAACATAAACACAATTGATAGGCTTCTTGCTAGATTGATGAGAAGCATAATGAAAAGGACTATAATAAGCACAATTAGAAATGAAAAAAGAGACATTGCAACTGATATCCTGGAAATACAAAACATCATCTTTGAATACTATAAAAATTTCTATGCCCATAAACTCAAAAACATGGAGGAAATGGACAAATTCTTAGAAATGCACAATCTTCCTAGGCTCAATCAGGAAGAAATATAAATCATGAACAGACCAATATCAAGCACCAAAACTGAAGCAGAAATAAAAACCTTCCAACAAAAAAAAAAGTCCCAGACCAGACAGTTTCACATTGTAATTTTAACAAATCTGCAAAGAAGAACTGGTACCTAGACTGCGGAAACTATTCTATAACATTGATAAGGAAGGAGTCCTCCCCAATTCATTTTATGAAGCCAATATCACCTTGATATCAAAGCCAGGAAAGGGTACAAGAAAAAAAAGGAAATTACAGACAAATATCCCTTATAAATATAGATGAAAAAATTCTCTATAAAATCTTAGCAAACTGAATAAAACTGAACATCAAAAAAATAATTCACCATGACCAATGGACTTCATCCCAGAGATGCAAGGAAGGTTTGACATAATAATGATAGATGTAATTCACCATTTAAATAGAAGGAAAATCATACCACATGATCCTCTCAATATCTGCAGAAAAAGCATTTTACAAAATTCAGCACCCTTTTATTATAAACAACTCTTATCAAATTAGGAATAGATGGGACATACCTAAAAATTATTAAAGCCATATTTGACAAACTGACATCTAACACCACACTGAATGGGGAAAAATTAAAAGCATTCCAACTTAGAACTGGAACCAGACAAGGTTGCCCACTATCACCACTTCTATTCAACGTAGTGCTGGAAATCCTTCCTATAGCAATCAGACCAGAGAAGGAAATGAAGGGTATCCAGATGGAGAAAGAATAGGTCAAACTATTGCTCTTTGCTGACAATAGGATCTTATACCTAGAAAACCCCAAAGATTCAATCGATAGTTTCCTCGAATTGATAAATGAATTCAGCAAAGTCTCAGGCTCCAAATGAATGCACACAAATCAGTAGTTTCATATACGCCAATAACAGTTAAGATGAAAATCAAATCAAAGATGCAATATCTTTCACAATAGCAACAAAGGAATAAAATACCCATCAATCCATGTGTGGATTAATAAAATATGGTATATATATATACAATGGAATACTACTCAATTATAAAAAACAGCAGTGATCTAGCACCTCTTATATTTTCCTGGATAGAGCTTGAGCCCATCCTCCAAAGTGAGGTATCACAAGAATGGAAGAATAGGCACCACATGTACTTGCCATCAAACTGGCACAGACTGATCAACACTAAGGTGCTCACACAGTAGTATATTCTTTGTGGTAGGGGAGTTGGGGTGGGTAAACTCACAACTAATGGATGCAGTGAGCATTGTAGGGGGGAAGGCACATCTCAAATCATGTTTGGGATGTGGCAAAATCATAACATGTAACCAAAATGTTTGTACCCCCATAATTTCCTGAAATAAAAAAAGAATATATATAAATATATTCATATATATTCATAGAATACATGTGTGTTTATGTGTATGTGTAAGTGTATGTGAATTTTGAAGAGAAAATCTAACAGGTGGCCAGCATTGATTAAATTATGAATTTAGAGGAGGGAGCCCCTTGATGAATTCAATTAGTTACTATATTATTGTCATTAAAATTAATTGATAAGATTTTTAAACGGATGTTCTCAGAATCCTATTTTGGCAGCTATAAACAATGATTCTGCCTTGTAGACTTAACTGTTACCGTACTTGTTCTTCACCAACCATAAGGCAATCACAGTATCAGATGCCTGGACTTATTCTCTCATGGCGGAGAAGTTGATGTTTCACACTACACTGCTAATTGTACTTCAAGGACAACTTACCTGAGCAAAGGGCAGTGCAAATCTTCGCAGAATATGACAGATGGGAAATGGTTCATAATACTTATGTGAATGACCACTGCAGATTTAAGATGTTCTTCTTAGCGATTTCCTCATGACTCATTCACTGTTTGACTACCCCCCAATTCCTAGCCCTTTAGATGTCATTTAATTTATATAGCTTTATAGCCAAGTCTTGTAATTATGTGACAAGAACCTACATGTATACATTTTCAGGATTTTTTTTAGGTGACTGGTGTGCTTTTCTTCCATCATAAGTGCTTCCCCTTACAAGGGAAATGAACCATTACAGACATATGTTGCTGAAAAGGTAATTTTTCAGAGATACCAGTGGCTTGATACAGCCATCACTTTTTCAATAATTTTCACTGAAAATTTGATTCAAGGAAGAGTTTAACTCAAGAAAAATATATATTGAATGTGAATCAGACTAGGGGTTGAAGACATGAATTCTGCTTCTATTTCTGCAGCTGACCCATTCTATAACTCCTGTACCCCATTTTCCTTTCCAACATCTCCCCTTTATGTCTACTCTGGAGTTTATGCAATAGCTTCCTTTTCAGTTTTTCAAACTCCAATCTTGATTCCCTAAATGATAATTTATGCTACCACCAATATTACCTTTATAAAAGACAATTAATATTATACTTGTTCTCCTCAAAGGTCAGTGGTTTCCAGCTTCCTACAGACTGTTGTCAAAACATTTTAATTTGGCAGTTGAGCCCAAAATCAGGATAGCCTCAACCTACACATTTTTCCTTACATTCTACTCCTGCCAATCATCCAAATTATACTCAAAGGCAAAATCCCAATGAATATTTTGAATATACTGTGATCTTTACCTGATTTACTCAGGTTTTTCTGCTTACTTGGGAAAAAATACAGTACAGTGAAAAAGAAAATTACATAAACTGTCTAAATCTCAATTTTCTCAGTTCTGAAATAGAAATATCAATATAATCCTTATAGAGTTATTATAAAATAATGCATTATTTATAGAAATTATTGCATACAATCAGTCCTCCATAGTTTACTACTTATAATTTTCCTTTCAGAGTATAAGCTCTGGAAGTAGATGCACTTGGATTAAGAGACTGGCTCTGTCATTTCTCAGCTGTGTGCCTTTGGGAAAGTCGCTTAACTTCTTTAAGCCTCATTTTTCTCAGCTGTTAATGGGAACACAGTAGTACCTCTAATGTGAGTGCTGCAGTGAATAACTCATTTGAAACATTCCATAGTGCAGAAAAACTACAATTTAGAGATCTTGAGCATTTTTTCATATGTTTTTTGGCCATTATTCTGTCTTCTTTTGAAAAGTTTCTGCTTATGTCCTTTGCACACTTTTTTTTAGGGTTGTTTGATTTTTTCTTGCTGATTTTCCAGAAATGCAAATCAAAGCCACAATGAGATACCACTTATCCCCAGTGAGAATGGTCTTTATCAAAAAGTCCCAAAACAATAAATGTTGGCGTGGATATGGAGAGATAGGAGCACTCATACACTGCTGGTGGGACTGAAAACTAGTGAAACCTCTGTGAAAAGCTATATGGAGATACCTCAAAGAGATACAAGTAGATCTTCCATTTGATCCAGCAATCCCATTACTGGGTGTCTACTCAAAAGAACAAAAGACATTCTATAAAAAAAAAATCTGCACTATAATGTTTATAGCAGCACAATTCACAATTGGAAAGATGTGGAAACAACCCAAGTGCCCATCAATACATGAGTGGATTAATAAAATGGTATATGTATACCATGGAGTACTATTCAGCTTTAAGAAACAACAGTGATATAGCACCTCTTGCATTTTCCTGGATAGAGCTGAAACCCATTCTAGTAAGTGAAGTATCCCAAGAATGGAAAAATAAGCACCACATGTACTCACTATCAAATTGGTTTTAAATGATCAATACTTAAGTGCACATATAGGAATAACATTCATCGGGGGTTGCGCAGATGGCGGGGGAGGAGGAGATGGGTATAGGCATATATAATGAGTGCGATGTGCACCGTCTGGGGGATGGACACGCTTAAAGCTCTGACTGGGGGAGGGGGGAGGGTAATATACGTAACCTAAATATTTGTACCCTCATAATATGCTGAAATAAAAAATAAATAAATAAAAAAAGAAAAACTACAATTTAAGGAATACTCTTGATTATTATATTTCCTTCTTCCAAATTCCTGTAATGTTTTTCCAAGATGCCATTCCTCATTTCCAATCCAAAAGTTACATTTTTCTGCTTTGTAGTCTTGTGAAACTTTTTAAATCCTTTACACAACCCATATACTATTCCTTATAACCTCCTTTATTTATAACTGAACTATACTTCCTGAATATAAATTATAAGCTCTCTGAAGGCAGAGAGTATTAGCATAACCAGATTATTCAGGTGTGGCAGTGGTACTGTTCTTCACAAGCAAGTATTAGCTAAAAAAAAAAGATATATAATAATATTGTTCTTTGCCTTAATGTAAAACTAAAGCAGTTGTGTCCCATTTGAGGCCTTTCTTCTGGACTCTATAATTTTTTTTCTTTTTTCACATTGTTCAGATCAGGAAATGGAGCGTTTTACTCACCCTCATGTAGGAGACTATCTGTAGACTAGTCCCACCCAACAGTCCAACAGAGCTGTTTCTCTCACAGTATGCTACACATCCACCAGAATGTCTAAAATTTATTTTAAAAAAGATAATGCAAACTGCTGGTTATTACGTAGAGCAATAAAAATCCTCATATATTTTTGGTGGGACTTTAAACTTTGAAAAACATATTGAACTTGCCTACTGAAATTGAAGGTATGCGTACTCTATGATCTACTTAAACTCAACAGACATGTGAACAGATATGTAAAAATATTTATAACAACATCATTCATGATAGTCCCAAACTGAAAACTAATTCTAAAAATAAGACCAACATCTTAAAAAACCCTGAAAACTTTCAAAATTCTAAGGACAAAAAACCACCCAAAGTTTTAAAAATACCTATAGGTTGCTTATAAAAAAACGAAGATCAGACTGACCTCAGATTTCTTAGCTAGGGTACTGAATACTTGACAGTAATGGAGTAATTTCTTTACAGTTTAGAAGGCAAATGGCTTTAAACCTAATGAGGGCAAAAGTTTTAGTTAAGGATTTCAGCAAAAGTAAATGCATTTTAGACACATAAGCCCTCAAAATTTGTTACCTATATACTTCATGTATGTACGTGTTTATGTGTGTATTACTGGAGCAGTTACCCCAAAATAATGTAAAAAACATAAAAGAAAAATAATTTGAAATATAAGCAGCTGAATTTGACCTGGAAGAAGCCAAATGAATTAAAGACAAATTAAAAGAAAATGCCTTGGGTTTGGATTCTTCGGACAGTCTACTTCTAGAATCTAAGGCTCAGTAACATAAGGATTCTTCTTTATGTTTTGACAGTACTGGTTCTGAGGTAAACATATTTACGTAATCATAATAATGTTAATGCTTGTCCTTGTCCATTTTTGTGCTACAATAACAGAATACTACAGACTGAGTAATTTATAAAGAAAAGAAATGCATATGTCATAGCTATAGAAGGTGAGAAGTCCAATATCAAGGGGTCAGAATCTGATGTGGGCCTTCTACCTCCTTTATTCCATGGAGAAAAGTCAGAAGGGTAAAAGAGCATGCACCAGAAAAAAAGAGCAAGTGAAGACTGAACTCACTTTTATAACAAACCCACTCTCATGATAATGAACCCACTTTCACAATAAACCACTTAATTCATTTATGAGTACATGATTTAATCACCTCTTAAAGGTCCCACATATCAATATTGTTGCATTAGGACTTAAGTTTCCAACACATGAACTTTGGTGGACACATTCAAACCATAGTATTCTGCCTCTGGTCCCCCAAATTTATGTTCTTCTCTCATGCAAATACATTTATTCTATCCCAATAGCCGCAAAGTGTAATGTCATTCAAACTTTTGAGCACCAACTCAAAAGTCCAAAATCCATAGTTTCATCTGAATCCGATATGAGTGAGACTCAATACAAAATTCATCCTGAGGCAAATTCCTTGCTAGTTGTGAGCCTGTGAAATTAAAAAGCAATGTGCTTCCAAAATATAATAGTAGGATAGGCATAGGATAAATATTCCCATTCCATAATGGAGAAATAAGCAAGAAGGGAGTAATTGGCCCTAAGTAAGTCTAAAACTCAACAGAAAAAGCAACATTGTCTTACGATTTGAGAATAATCTCTTTTGACTTCATGTTCTGTATCCTGGGCACACTGGGGTTTGGGCACCCAAGGCCTCAGGAGCCCCTACCCCTATGGCTTTGTTGAGCTTAGCGTACCCAGAAGCTTTCACAGTTTGAAGTCTAATACTTGTAGCATTACCAGGCTGGAGTTATGCACAGGTGTCCATACAGTTCTGGGATCTTGGGGAATGTCCACCTCTCGTGGCTGCATTATTCATTGCTCTTTTGGGGAATATCTGTGGCAGCTCTGCCCCTACAGGTCCACTGGGCATTGCCATGGCAGGGGCTCCCTGCAGTGGTTCCACCCCTATGGCATGTCTCTGTATGAGCCCCCAGGCTGTCCATATTATCCTTTGAAGTCCAGATAGAGGAATCCAGGCCCTCACAGTTCTTGTATTATGCTGCATTATGTCTATCTGTCAGTAGAATTAGCACCACATAGACCTCACTAAGGTTTATGGTTTATACCTTCTGGAGCAGTGGGTGGAGTTGCACCTGGGCCTGCTTGAGTCACTGCTGGAGCAGCCAATGGGCACCACACCAGAATCTGGGAAGCAGAACCCCAAGCGAGCACAGGGCAGCAAATGCTGAATTTCCACAGACACCTCTCTGGAAACCTTGTCCTCAAGGACCTAGACTGCCTTGAAGATCTCTAAAATGCCTTTGGGGTCATTCTCCCATTGTCTTCATGAATAGAACATGATATCCTTCTATCCATATTAATCTCTTCAGCAACTGATTGCTTGGTCACACCCTTAGTATTCTCTCCTGAATATGCTTTTTTATTCTTTCCATGGCCAGGCTGGGACTTTTTTCCAAATCTTTCCAGTCTGCTTCCCTTTTAATTATAAATTGTATCTTAAAATCATTTATCTCTTCTCTTACTTTACTCTAAGTAGCCCATCCCTCCAAAAAAACCCATGGAGTTCCATGAATGTTTTGCCACTTAAATATTTTTTCTTCTAGATATCCTAGTTCATTAATCCTAAGTTTAGTCTTCAACAAAATACTTAAAAAACTCACAATTTGGTCAAGTTCTTTGAAACTCTATGAAAAAGATGGCCTTTACTCCAGTTTCTAATACCTTGTTCCTCATTGCTGAGAATTCATCAGAATGGCCTTTATTATCCATATTTCTACAAAAATTCCAATCACAGCAACTTAACTAGCTCATCTTCTTTTGAGCCTTCACCAGAATTGCCCTTAATGTTCCACTCCCAGCAATCTATGCTTTTTCTAACCTGCTCTTCCCAATTCTTCCAGCCTTTCTACCCATGACCCAGTTCCAAAGGTATTTCCATATTTTCAGGTATTTGTTATAGCAACAGCCCCTCTTATTGGTACCAATTTCCTGTCTTAATTCATTTTTTTCTGCCGTAAAATAATTTCTGAGACTGGGAAATTTATAAACATCAGAGATTTATTTCTTACAGTTCTGGAGGCTGAGAAGTCCAAGATTGAAGGGCTGTACCTGTTGAGGGCCTTCTTGTTATGTCACCCCATGGCAGAAGGGCAGAAGGGCAAAAGAGCACACATCTGAGGAAGAGAAAGAGAAGGCTGAACTCACTTTTTATAACAAACCCATTCTCAGGATAATGAACCTACTCCTGAAATAACCACATTAAATCATTTATGAGGGCAGAGACCTCATGACCTAATTATCTCTGAAAGATACCATCTCTCAACACCATTGCCTTGGAGATTAAATTTTCAGCACATCAAATTTGGGGGACACTTCCAAACCACAGCAATGCTGTTTTATTATTTCAATTTGAAAAAATTAACTTAGAAACAAAGTGGAAATGCTTTCATTATAGTTATAAAATCAATTGCATGTGATACAAACCTTGTTAGAAATAACAAATCCAGAGGAGAGAGCATAGTGAATAACAATGCAGTAAAACATTCCATTCTTCAGCATTAGGTAGTCAACAATTTTTTTTACCTCAAACATTATGAAATCAGCATTTATCTAAATCAAGAAATAGCAGTATAGGTATATTATTTGATGTTCTAATGATGAAGCTTGCAAAAATGCTTATATTTGTTGAGTGGGGCTGGGAAGGAACTAGTGGGTATATTAAATATTCCTTAACTTTAGATCCTTCAGTACAGTTTCATTTTTTAATATGTGAGTTTTTAATTTTAAGAAGATTGGGTTTTAAAAAATGAATGACATTCTCATGAATAATAAAAAAAATATTTATATATTCCAGGATTCAGCAAACTACAGTCCATGGAGCAAATTCTACTCTCTCTTTTATATACAGCCTGGGGACACAGCCACACTCATTCATTCACTCATTGTATATGGCTGTTTTCACACTACAGTAGCAAAATATGTGGTCTCTTGGACCGCAAAACCTAAAATATTTACTACCTGGCTCTTTTCAGAAAAAGTTTAGCAATGCCTGATATATTCTTACAATGAAATGGTAAGCAGCAATTGGCAGAGTAAGGCAGGTCAGTATGGACACTGGTATGGAAACATATCAAGATGTAATGTTGAATGAAAGCTTCAGAGGATTATGACTACCATAATCATAGTTAATCTAAGAAATATGCTTAACTGTAGTTATATTTACATATCAATTAAAAGAACCTTAAAAAATGTACACTAAAATTTTGGTATTGGACCATGGGGTCAAGAGAACTCTTTTATAGTTTCTATATTTCTGCATTGTCTATTTTTGTAATGAATATTAACTACTTTAGTAACTTTTAAAAATAAATATGATTATATCAATTCCATGCTTATTACCCTTCAGTGGTTTCTCACAGCTCTTAGAGCAAAATTCAATCCTTTTAGTGTATCCTTTAAGGCCTCTTTTGAATTGGCTGAGGTTTGCTTCTCTAGCTTCATCTCATGCCACTGGCAGCACTTCCTCTCTGATCACAGTCACACACATTCTTTCAATTCCTCAAATGTATCAAGTTCTGTCTTGCGTCAGAGCTTTTGTACATGTGGGCACACTAATATCTATACTTCACTGGGTTAATTCCTTCTTTCCTTCAGATCAAAACTTCAATCTCACTTCTTCAGGGAAATTTTCCTGACCCATCAATTTAAATGAAGAAAGCTGTTTTACACTGTCATCATAATTGCAATTTTCCTTTAGTGCATTTATCACTGCTTTAATTATCTAATTTATGTAATTATTTATTTAATATATGCCTCCCTCTCTGGATCTTATCCTGAAGTATACCATGATGGTCCATTGGACCTGATTTTAGTTTTTGAGGTTTTTTTGAGCAGTTTTCAGTATTTGTAAGGACTGATATTTCGTGACCTTTGTTAGTTCTTAGAAGTCTTTCAAAGAATAAAGAGAAACTTTACTTTTTAAAAGAAATAGAACTCTATTGTATCTTGCGATCACTATTGCATACACTGAGCTCTTTAATAAATCTAAGACAACATTATGGGATCTTAGGTTTACTTGTTTCTTTTCAAAATCTTGAAAGCTTTTTCTATTTTATCAACTTAAAAATTATTTCATCATTACTCCTAATTATTTATCAATAATTGCAAACTACATTTAAGACTAAAATAATATAAAGATAGAATAATGATGGAATTGACAATAAAACAATGAAATAGTTAAATTGTCAACTTTCAGTTTTCTTAATACACTGTTCAAAGTATTGAATCATCTTTTAATAAGGTATAAAAGAATATCAGATCCAATGTCTTTGTTGTCCGTTTTTATTATTCATTGATCACAAATGAGAATTCAGATTTTTTCATCTATAATGGCAAAGAGAGGAAACTTAACAGAGGAAGATATTTTGCAATTATTTAACAAATAAAATGAATGCAAAGAAACATATATCAGTGGTCCATAATAATGATGATGGAGAAATGTGTCATGTAAGAAGAAAAAATATCAGATTATATGACTCTTCATATGGTGTTATCCAAGGTGAAATTTCTTAAACTCAAGAATTCATGAATAAACACTATATTTCTAAGAACAAAAAGAACTGTTATATTATCTTCCAGTTAGGTCATCAGGAAAAACTTCATCACACAATATTTTTATGTAAGAACTTGAACCATTGCATTTTGCCAAGAGTATGATAAAGGACAGTATTCCTAATGTTTGTGTGCCTAAATATACTTGGCACCAAAGGTTTACTATATTTAAATTCTTTTTTCCCTTGGGGTATTTTATTTTTTATTATTCATTGTTTTAAATATTGAGAAATTATTTTTATTAATGGCAAAATCCACCAATCTCCTGAAAGTACACATTTAACAAACTTCATTATCTATACTTGACAGAAAACATTCAGAAATGGGAAACAGAAACTTGGATGTGAAATCACAGAAATGTTTGGAATTATATTTAGAAATTAATGGCAAATTATGAAATCATACCCATGTTTGTCTCAATGGCATTTGAATTTATACATCTTCTGAACAAGTATGATATAGAAGAAATTTAATGGAAAGTACAGAAACTTCTGTCTGTACAAACAGAAATTTTCATTTTTAATTTTTTTTTATTTTTTGTTTTTCATATGTCTTTTACCTTCTTTTTAATTTCAGAGTATTCTGGGGTACAACACTTTGATTATAGAAATTGCCTTTGCGCTGCCCGAGTCAGAGCTACAAGTGTGCCCATCCATCAGACAGCGTGCACTACACTTGTTAGATGTGAGTTTACCCATCCCCTCTTTCCCCTCAACCTGCCCGACATCCAATGAATGTTATTTCCATACGTTAAATTCTTATTAAATTTTCTAATTGAGTACACTTTCTCTATTTCTTTGTTTACTTCCGTAACTTATTTATAAAATTCCTTTGAAATGTGAAAAATGAAACAAAAAATGTCTATTAGACATAGATGGTAAATATGTGGGGACGAGTTTTCCTGTTATACTGAGGGTCAAAACAAACCCCATAAGATCATAGACACTGTTTGTTTTCTTAATTCCTGAATCCTCAGCACTTAATAGCTATCATCTATTAAGTGCTTCCTATGTACTGGGTACTATTCTAAATTCTTTACATACATTAAATCTTTTAATCTTCAAAGTAATCCAATGATATGTTCTAAAATTACCCCAATTTACAATAAGAGAAACTAGGGCATGATAAGGGTAAGTAACTTGCCCAAGGTTACACAGCATGTGAAAAGGCAGGATTCCAATCCAGGTGATCAGATTCCAGAGTTCACCTTACCCAACATACAGCTTCTCTAACAGAGTGCCTGAAAGACAGTACATGTCCAAAAAGTATTTGTTGAATGAAAATGATCATTGTGCACTTGCCAAAGCAATTGTAATAGCTCTGAGATGAGGAGAGCATTATTGAAGAATAAACAAACAGCCAAAATTGATTTAGTTGAAATATTCACAGACAGGGTTGAGCTTTGAATAATTCCAGTATAATCAAAGTTCTGGAATAACATTTGCATGTAAGTCTGTACTATAACAGGACATTTTTGTCCACTGATTTAATGGTTTGTTCCATTTAAATAGTTTTTGATATTCATTTAACTTTGTTTTTATCATCCATCCATTTAAATGAATATTTGTCTCATGTCTACTCTATGTCAAGGATCCTATGAGAATAGTGATGAGAGAGAAAAGGATATCTAGAGGCCTTACTAGTCTAGAAGATTTTCTTTTAAAAGGGTAGGTTTAAATATAGTAACATTGTGTCCAGTTTTCCATACTAAATATTTATTTAATATTGTTCTTCTGTCTAAAAAGAAGGTAAATGTACACCTTAATAGCCTTAATTGTCTTATCTTTGGTAAATGAGAACGTTTTCTTGTGTTTTGTAAACAAGGTTTTTCTATTGTAAAATCTTACAGCTGTGTCGATCAGTACATGAATATTAACCAAATGTGACTATTTAAATTTATATTGAAACTACCTTAAATTAAATGGCATTAAAAATTCAGTCACACTATAGCCACATTTTAAGTACTTAAGTAGTTGTATGTGCCTACTGGCTAATATATTGGACAGTGCAGATACAGAACATTTTTATCATTGCAAAGAGGTTCTATTGGATATTACCTATTTTAGAGAATATTAATTGACATAACTCCTCACCAGAATCACAAATGATTTTGAAATATTCATCATGTTCTTCAGATGATAAAAAATGAAGTGTCGTTTCTATTTTTAGAGGCAAAGAAACCATCTACAATTCCACTATGAGGTTTTGCATAAAGAATTTCTGTAACATTTAACACATGATTTTTAAAAAATAAAATTTCAATTTGAGAACCAATGCCAGGAAACCAGGAAACCACTCAATTCACAGGCCACCTGCATTTTGAAAGTAGTTCTTGATTCAAGTTCCAAAATTTCACTATTCGGGGAAAGTACTTCATCACAGAAAATAGTACACAACAATGTAAATTTGAGCAGATTTTTAGCATATTATACAGCTTCCAGTGTTACAACTTTACTTAAAACTGAAACTTGCTAATGTTTTCAGAGATGCATATTCAGTGTTATAATAATAAAAATAATTGACAGTATTGAGAGAGATTTAGAGTTCTTTCCCTACAAAAATCTTGTCACAGTTAAATCCAAACAGAATGTGCATGATGTTGTGTTTATAATGCTCTTGGTATTTTCTCTTTAAAGTTCACTACAATTCAGTTACATTTTCTACTCACATTAACTGTGCCATCACAGGTGTGACCGTACATTTTATACAAATCAACTCTGATTTTGTAGGGCTTAGTTTTTTATAAATTTGGATAACTAGATCCCAGTTGTCTCTTCACCACAAATGAAACTCAAGACATTCTCTTTAATTAAGATAGCCTTTGACATTATTCGTGGCTACATCATTTGAAAATTGCTGTTCTTTCACAGTACTATCATGTTTCTCATCATGTATTATCAAATAAGCCAAGAAAGCATTGATTTCATTAAAAATGCCCTACAACATTTCAGCCTTTATTTTTTCAATTATTGAATTTTGAGTGTATACACTTTTCCAGGAATCAACTTCTGAGATCCCAAGGGAAATTATTTTACTCATTTTAACTTTCACTTTGATTTCTAGAAGTGCTAAATATTTCCTTTATACACAGATGAAATACATGTTCTTAAGAGCAAATACTGATTTAAATAAATAAGCATAATATATTTTAATATAAGAAAAATATTAAAAGCACTACACATATCAAGACATTGCTACTGTTTTGCTGTAAAGATATAGTGTGGTTGCTGTCTGGAATAAGATGGTTTAGGTCCCAAGAAAAGGCCCATTATATAATATTTGCATAATATAGGGCAATTATTTAACCTTTCTGAACCTAAATTTCTTTACCTGAAAATGAGGATAGTTGTGCTATCTGTTATGGTTGAAATGATTATTAAAAAATGTAAAGCATTAACCAGTGTGTCTTTGTGTTTTATTTTGGTTTCCCTTTATTTGAAACTTCTTTCTTTGTTTTGAAAATCATCCACTGTGTGAGAACCTTAGGAGATCAGATATGATCTCTTATCCCTGGTACCACACATGATCTAAACTTAGCCAAAAACCATGCTGAAGCATGGAACTTCACATCCGAAGTAAGTAGCACAAGAAGCAAGAACAATAGAGAATTTACCGCAGTAGCACTTGTGGTTCTATTAGGTAGATAGTCAGGATCTCCGGTTCTTCTCAGGAAAAGGGTTCCCTGTCTTGGTGCTGTTTCAAACAATTGCTCCATCTGGGAAGAAGGATAAGGATGGGCCCTCCATTTTGGTGTTGCCCCACCCTTAAACCTATCCAGAGGAACTGCTGCACTGGGGAAGAAGGGACTGCTTTATCTGAGAATTTCCTGCCCAGGAATAATAAGATTTAGAATGTGACCTAGAGTAACGTAAGGGTAATGAATATGCCATTAGGTTGAATCTGCATTGTGGTTCATCCCCCTAGGTGAGCTTTCTTAGAGGAAGCTCTTACAGGCAAATGGAATTTTGAGGACACCTGTTGATCATTTGATAACATCCTGTACCTCCCAAGAGCCTGCCTGCTGACTGGGCTAATAAAAGGAAATGATCCCAGAAGTCAGGAGGAAGAGAGTGCGTGCGTGAGTTAGTTGGTTTGTCCTTCTTCACTGGTGGAGACAGACCTATTTTACTCTACAAGAAAAAGCTGCTCCTGTGAAACTGCTCCCTGCCTGAGGTTACTCTGTATTGACTTTGCTGGTAAGTTTTTTCAAGAAAGGAGTCACATGATGGGGATAATAGTCTGGACTTGACATTTTGCTGTGTCTGGTCATTCTTCCACCAAGAACACACCAAGAACCGAGGACAGACTCCCACCTTGACATCTTTCGTGCCAAAACCCAAGATTCTGACAGTTCTGGTAAAGGCATTTAATATATTGTTTTCTAATCTAACCATGAAAGTTACAAAACCAAGCATTTTCATTGACGTGCACTACATTTTAAGTGTAAGCTAAAGGACAAAAAATCAGGACTGTTTTTTCCAGTATAGAAAAAAGGGTTAGCAAGTTGAATGTTTCTAAGATATCCAGTGCTTTGTACTCCATTACGTTTCTTTTATAAGCACTTTTCAGGATTTAGGAAATTTGGGGTATATGAAAAATCCTGCAATCATAATTAGACATTCATCTGTTCCATTTATCTGCTGTATAAATGACATTTCTACTATGCAGATTGCCATTTATCACTGAAATAGGGATAATTATAAAGGATAAGGATCTTGGTCTTTATCATGTAAGAAAATGGAAACATTTGAAAGGATTTAAACAGGAAAATAACATGGTCGGGTCTGTACTTTAGAAAGATCACTCTGGAATAGACTGAATGTGAGCAAAGAGGAGTTAGGTTAGAAAGATTTTGTAGTTATGCAGGTAAGGAAAGATGAAGTCTTGAACTAAGTAATAGTTGAAATAAAAAAGAGGATCAACTTGAGAATAATTAGGGAAATTTAACTGACAAAGCTTGTTGACCAGTTGGATGTGGGGAATGAGGTATGGAGGAGAGAACAGAATGACTTCTAGGTTTTTAATGTAAGGGTTCATTTCTGAATAGGCCATACTTTTATTTTCATATTTTTAAGCCAAACAGTATTGAGAAAAGTACTCTTTACATTATTTTTACAGAAAATTTCAAACATATCCAAAGTAAAGCAAAGAATATAATGTATACACTTCTCTCCATGTTCCAGTTAACTATTACGATTACTTTAGAAATTACAAAAAATTAGTGAAACATTTCCTGATGTGGTTGTACCATTTTACATTCCTTCCAGAAATGTTAATTTCAGTTACTTCATATCCTTATCAACATTTTTTGTTGTCAGTCTTTATAACTTTAATTATTCTAACCGTGAAAGTTACAAAGTGTTTAGTGGTGTCAGAATTTTTTAAAAATTTAACAGTGTATAATTTGGAGAAATGCCCCTTAGTCATTTTTAATTTTTTTGCATTATAGCAAGAGATTATGGCACATGTGATTTCTAATTTTCGAATACATTGAATTTTTTCTAACTTACTATACTTTTAGATGTGCAAATATTCCATTCGTTTCTGAAAATGGTATTTATTATTTCATTATTTGGTACAAATTTCCATACACCTACAATCTATTCTCATTAGTCATGGTAGTTATGTTCTGTAAAGTCACTGCAAACACTGAATTAGCAAATAAGGAACCAGTGGTCTTAAACGAACCAGCAATCTCAAAGGAAAGGAACCAGTATGTAACCACAAAGTTACATGCTGTTAAATTAAACTGGCCTGAGGCTGCCTCTATACTTCAATTTCATAAGCATCGAAATGTAACATTAATATGTAAACAAACTACAACTTAACTGAAGAGTATATTCTTGTAACAAATAGCTGAGTCTTAGGCAATCATAGTCTCCTAACTGATCAGACCACGTCCATATAACACAAAGAACTTTTCACACTATACCTGGATAAGGAAAACACCAAGCTGTAACCAACTGAGCTGGTTCTGTACCTCACTACCATTTTCTGTCTGCCCATATTGCTGAGTGGACCTCTCTGAACTTCTCTAGATTCTTTGCTGAAATAAATTCTACCAAATTTAATGTGTGAAGTTTTTTTCTTAATGGTACCTACAAGCCTCTGATCACAATGATTTTATCAGCTGACCAAACATAACATAACCTTGTTTTATGTGTTTCTGTTTAAAGATACCTTATTTAATATATATATTGACTCATTAACATTTTTGAAATGAAAATAAAACCCTAAGCATTCCCAACCAGCTGAATAGAGTCCCTTGGCCAAGAATACCCCAGAAAAACTTTAATAGCTAGGTTTCCTCACTTCATAAACTATGTCGGTACCAGATAAACATGAGGAAATAAACTCGAGTGTCTCTAATTAAATGAATTAATTTGATCAATTGTGTAAAGTGCCTAGCACTGTGCCTGGCCTTTAACAAAGACTCAATAAATGTCAAAAAAAACAAAAAAACCTGAGTTTCCCAGTCATGACGAGATGGAGGTCTGTCACATCTCAGTATACCCTATTCCTTGCTAATGTTAACCAGGTTCTTTCCTAAGAGTTAAAACAAAAATCAGCTTTGAAAAACAAGGAGCAAAAGACTCATTCTTCCACTCCCCTCCCTTTTTGCAATTTCCATGTGACAATTAACCAGTTCACAACACATTCCTTCCTGAAAACAACCACTGACCATAGATTCCCGAACCTCTCATATTAAAATCTAGAATATTAGTGTTAAATGAGGATCACTTATTGGCCTGATAAGATTCAGGTTGTAATCATCATAGTCTGCCTTTGATAATTGTGGGAGAGTTGAAGAGCTAGTGGCAGGCCACAACTGATCATGTATGTTTTTATGTCAGACGTTGGAACTTGCCATTTCTTCTGATGTCTATGATTATCCTAAAAACTGTCATACTACTCTTGTCTCACTGCCTACTTTGAGAGTCTCCTAACATATTATCCTGTCCCCAAAAATCGAAATTTTCAAGCTGGAGCCTTAGGTCAAGTGTAAGAATCAGCTAGGTTAACCAACTCATCTTAATTTGCCTGGGACTTTTCCAGTATTATCACAGAACTTCCTGGGCAACCTGAGATAGTTGGTCACCCTAGAATCAGACATTTTTCCTTTCCCCTCAACCTCTTAACTGAAGGCACAAGAATTATACAGGACTTGTCTCTATTTCTCTCTAGCACCAACACGTATGTTCAAAATCATTTTCAGTGAGATCCTTAAAAATCATTTTCAGTAAGATTCTTAATTTTGTCTTCATCGGACACTTTTCTGGATGCAAATTATGTTACTGCTCAGAATAAACAAATGAGAATATAGGGCTAGATTTACAGTTTTTACATATGTTAATTACTCTGATAATTGCTGCATGATCCACACCTATTGGTTATGGGTCTTGATTTCAAATTTCTAGGGGTTGATTTTGAAGAACAGCAGTTGCTTAGTTTTGGGTTTGTGTGTGTTCATATGTTTATGCTCAAATTTTTCCATTTCTCTGCTCTTATCTACTTTCTTTTTATCTTTCCACACAGATATTTATTTTGTCATTATTAATAGTGCATGCTCATTGTAAAAAGTTCCAATATATAGATTATAAGGAAGAATAAAAATTCTAGAATCACTCCACTACAAAATAACCAGATATTATCATTTGGGGGATCAGCCTCTTATACATCTCTTCAGTCCTTCTGACAGGCACATGCAGCCATGTGCAAGCATTCACACACATGAACAAATTTGCATAACTGAGATCACATATATGCTGTCTTTGTTATGAATACATTTTCAATTTTTTTCTTCTTATCTCTTTCCTTTCCCTTCACCCCTTACCCAGCACCACACAACACACACAGAATTAAACAATGATCATTTTTTTCTTCAGCATTTTCTCCCTACTTATATTATCTTTATTTTAATTAAAATGGCCTTAATATTTAACCATTCAGAACCATCTGCTTCCATGTTTCAAAATATAAGAACCCTTTCTTGTTTACCAATTTGAGGTAGGCATACCTGCATGTTTGTATGCAGTAACTTCTATAAAACACTGAATGAAGAGGCATGTGTCTCTAGTTCTTCACCATGAAAAATTAGTCAAAATATATTTTTAAAAATTTATATGGTAAGTTTCATATTCCAAGGCTTTTATAAAGAATATACACATTTGTGACTGGATACAATACAAATTACTAACAATAACAAATATTTGAAACGTAAGTTAGAGATATAAATATGAAAGTGAAAAGTAGGCCTGTGACAAAAACTCATAAAAGGGGGTGATTTTTAAATTACCATTTTATTGATATTTTGAATTCTCAAAAGACCGTATACTAAATTATCAATGTTAATGTTAAGTTTTCCATTACACCGTTGACCCGATTGGATTTCTCATATTTTAAGAAAGAAACAATAAACCTTGAATTAGAAATGACCTACACACACAGAGCCCCAAAACACAAACAAGCAAACAATATCATAAATATTTTTTACTTATTTAACATGTATTTATCCTTTACTAATTTATTTGGTATATCTAATGTAAGGATAATCTCAAAATGGAAAATATATAATTTCTCTAAACAAATATAGCTGAAAAAGTTGGTTGGCATCTGACAGGATCAATTTATCAAAACATATCAATGTTCACATAAAGTAATGAATGGCATGTGTCTTTAATACATCAGAATAAATATCTGTTTAAAGCTTTGTACATTAAGATATTAATATAAAGAAACTTAAATTTCATGTGCATATTCACAACATTTTATTCTCAAGTCCTATTTCTAGATTTTCAAATTTGTGCAAAATTCTGGAAATCACTGTCGGGCTCATCTTCCTAAATTACTAGTTTTATCAAGACATTACCTTATTCAATCACTTACAATGCCCACTGAACTAACCTCAAATTCTTCCGCCTGAGTTTCAAGGCTATTAATCTTAGTATCTTGCTGAATCATTTTTATCCAATTCGTTTTCCAAATTTGATTCAAAATGTAGCCTCTTATTTTGGCAATCTAATTTTTTTCTTTTCTTTTTTTTTATCTTATCTCCCAAACATAGAAGACTGCTTAGTTCTGGGTGTTGATACGTATCTTAAAGAATCCTTTCCTTAGGTTTTGTCTATGTAATTAGCTCCCTCAAATTTAAGTAATGATAGCAGCTATACCAGAAAACCATGCTGTGGCCTTGGATACCCTTCTTATTCTGCAATTTCTTTCATGAAAAAAATAGGGTTAATTATACCTATGTATAACTGTGTAAGGATTAATTGAAGTAATATTTGTAAAGCATTTAGCAAAATGTCTTATAAATAGTAGATGCTCAATAAATTCTTATTTAAGTAGAAACTCCAAAGGTAACTTCTTTGAAGGGCCAATTTACATTTATATGCATAAGTTCTAGTGTATCTGTTATAATATAATAATCATAATAAGCATGTATAAAATTTATGGAAAAGTTATGGTTATTACATTTTGTTATATTCATAGAATTTTTTAGAATTTATAGATGGAATGTGGAAGTCATAAAATGAATGAATAAAATAATTATTACACATAATAATATATTTGTACAGCATATTGTTACTTACAAATTATCTTTTCATGCATTCTCTTATTTTAATCTAGGTGAAAAATAAGGAACTATTATTAGTTCCATTTTATAGATGTGAACACTGAGGCTTAAACAGACTAAAGAATCAACCTAGATAGAGAAGATACAGTTCAAACAATTCATTTGACAACAAATAAAGTGCTTTAAAACCTTGTTCAAGAATTATATTAAAAAGATGTATCACAGAGCTTTTTGTATGTAGAGTATGTGTGTGTGTTTATAGAATGATATGATCTTCTTTGTTGCAATACTGCACATGGGTTATATAAATAAGAATATATGCAATTTAATTGGAGTTAAATTATTATGTTTTTGTCTAATGTTTAATATCTGATGGTTTTACTTTGTCCTGAATGATAGTTTAGAGATTTGATATCTCATCACCTGTTACGTTGGGATAACATGCTATGAATAGCTATTGAAAACATATCTCTAAATAAACCTGTGGTTTTCTCTGGTCTATTATTTCATGAAATCTTGGGCCACAGTTTGATTATTATTAATTCTTCTTTCTTGATCAATGAATGTTGACTAAGTCACAATATGTCATCATTGTCAGGAAGGATCCAAGTCACCAATAAGGAATATAATGGTGCCTGGATTATTGTATATTACCTCTTTGCCCACTGATCTCTATTTTGTGTATAATTACCTTTTAAATTTAAATCTATCAATCTTGGTTTCTCAAAAAGATTATGTGGACAAATTCCAAATGCAAAGGAATGGAGTTAAAAAACACTATTGTAAACAAAAATTAATAGAAAAAAGAATGGAATAAAATTTGAAAAGATTTCTATAAATGTTGATATAGCACTGGCTTACTCCTTGTGTTATAAATGAGCAATATACAATGCAGATATAAAAATCTTCAAACTATGTCACTTAAATTTCCCTTAATGAGTATAAACTCAAGCACAAACTCATTTCATGCCTTTCCTAATTAATGCTTATTTAAGCAAATTAATATTCTTTCTACCAATAGACATGAGCAACTTTTCATGAAAAGAGTTTTAAAAAGCCTATTTGCTCCTGTTTGGAGTCAAGATATGTATTGAGGCCCATGGGGAAGCATACAGATTATAAATGCATGGAGCTAACATGCAGCCCAGCATTGGGGCAAAGGGGAAGCAGATACCACTGTGGGACTGTATTCCTGTTGCCAGGGACTGGTCCCTCACTGGAAAGTTGATCTTGATTATTCATTGTTCCTTTGGTTTGATAGTGTCCATCCAATGTTCTATATTCTGGTCTGTATCCACACTCTGATTAACCTTATTGTACTGGCTCTGCTAAAAGTGCCCAAATCCCTTCATCTGACCAAAAAAATAAGGAAAATGTTATCGTTCGTATAAAAGAGCCATGCTAAAGACGGATCTTGAGAATTCTAACACAAATGCTAATGAAAAATTGAAGATTTTTAGTACATAGAATGCTGTTTGGATTGTTGCAGAACTGACTGTTCATTTCTTTATGTATTCATATTATCTAGATGAAGTTCTAAATAATCATTTCGTATTTACATTTTGATTCAATTGACATTTATCAGGAGTCTCCAATGAGCTAGGCAGTATGTGAGGGAGCTTTTCCATTTATTATCGCTTTTAAAAAATCCATAAACTTGCAAGATATACAAGGCTAGTTTTATAATATAATGGATAAGAAAACTGGATTCAGAGGTTAGTTTAGTTGCCCAAACTCATATAGCTAGTAAGTAGCAGAACCAAAATGAAAGCTCACTTTCCACATTCAAAGACCAAAGTTATGTGGATATTGAGAAGTAAATAAAAATGCAATATGTACTTTCTGAATATATAATGGCCTTTATTTTTAATTTGACAAATTTATAAAGTAAACCACATAAAGCCCCAAAAATCTGGAAGGATCTCTTTTAACAGGAATAAACTTTTGTAGCCTATAGAAAGGTAAAGCTAAAATAGCATAATGGGAAATAATATATTAGAATTCAGAAAGTAGATTGTAAGTAATGAGAAGTGTTATCTCTATAGAAGAATTATAGAGCTCTCTTTCAGGCACAATATATCTATCTAGAAATTACTCTTGGGAACTAAACCCTTATCCATTTGACAGAATGAAATGAATTTAGAGGGGTAATAGGAATAGCAAACAGAGGCGCAAGATAAATAACTTCACATCCCCATACTGTTAATTCTGTTCATATTCAAGTAATATTGTTTAGCTTCTATTTATGCTAGACAGTAGGCTTCATGTTTTAAATGGATGTTTTAATCTAATTTTAATAATTTTTAAAGGTAACTATTTCCATCATCATCATCATCCTCATCCCTGTGATTGTTAGTTTTATAAGTCAACATGGCTAGGTTGTAGTACACAGTTATTCAATCAAACACTAATCTAGGTGTTGCTATGAAGGTAATTTTTACATGTGGTTGTCATGTACAATTGGTTGATTTTAAGTAAAGGATATTACCTCAGTGATGTAGGTGGGTTTCAGCCAATCATTCGAAAGGCCTTAAAAGTAAAAATTGAGAGTTCTCTGAGGAAAAAAAAGTTCTTCCAGAAGTCTCACTGCAGAGAAAAGGTGAGGGGGAAAGGCAAGATGGCAGATGAGAAACATTTCCAGCCAGAGTATCTCAGCAAGAAGGAGAAATTTTAGATGAAAGAGAAAAAAACAGACAAACATAGATCAGATGAGGGTCAGAAGGAAGGGTGTCTGAACCTACAGGACACTCCACAAGAAGAGGTTGTGTATCAGAACTAGAAGGAGAAAGATATTGGAAGATATTAAGCCCCAAGAGGCTTAGAGACCAGCAAGAAGAATAGATGAAGTAGTTAAAATTCCCCTCTCTTGCATCTCAAACTGCTGGTGGGCTCCGGAGCTGCTGGAGAGACTTGCCAACATCAGCCCAGAGATTGCTGCTGCCAGTGAGTGGAGAGCCTCTTGCAGACAAGGAACCAGGCTCCCAGCTCCCTTGGAGTGCCTCCCACCCCACAGATGCAAGTCAGTCAACAGGTGCCATATTGCTTCTCTATCCACTGAGGGCCTTTGTCCTCCTTGGGGGGCCTCAACTCCTCAGGATCCATCTTTCTCATCCCTACACAGTCATTTCCCAACTCTGGCCCAGACTGTAGGAGCTGCAGGGGTCCAGTGAGTCCCAGGAGATCTCTGGGACTCCAGAGTCCGGTCATTCTGGGAGGACTGCCTCCCAGAGAGAGGGTTAGAGACTACCAGTGTGCAGACCTTCCTCAGCCTAGTCCTTCATTCTCCCCTTTCCTTTCCCTACCTGACACTGCTGAGAGAGACAATTTAGCCACCACCTGGAAGCATCCACAAGGAATGAGTCTCAGACCTTTCCTTTTGGGGCCCTGAAGTGGACTGAGGGGTGCTTGGACTGTGAGCTCCCTACCTGATGGCCCATCCTGGTGCTACTTGTCCAGTGACTCCAGCAGAGTGGGGCAAACTCCAAGGCCGAGTGACATTGGTCCAGATTGGGCACCCCGTGGGTGACTTGGGACCAGAATTCTTCTCCCTGACATGGTCAGGGATTGATCTCCAGGACCGGGGGACAGGCCTGCCAGACCAGATACTGTACACCCAGGTCTGAATGGAATTGCCTGGTGGCACAGAAGAGATATTTGTGAACTAGTCTACTGAGGTGTGTGTGACTTCAGGAGCAGATCAGAATGGGTCCTAGCTGCAGCATGCTCAAGGAGCCACCTGTCCTCCTGGGGGAGGGCCATGCTCCCAGCTCAGGCCAGATCCTGGTCAGGAAAACTCCTGGCCTGCATCACAGTCATGAAGGAGTTTACCTGGCTTGAGGTCCTGCCTGCCAGCACAGGCATGGGAGAAATTACAAAATAGGGAAAGGTTCAAAAGGAGTGAAACCTGTTCCAGACTGCCAGACTGTGCGTCTCAGAGAGCCTCACCTCCACACACATACTTACTGGTCGAGTGGGGCCACTTCAGCCCATTCCTGGCAGCTTTGCTCAGAGGTAGGGAACAGACTTTTGACCCCTGTTAAAAGCATTCATGGACCTGGACGGCAGGGTCACCCAACCCAGCCCTGCCCAGTCCCACTCCCCCACCTGCCCCTGCTAAGGTGAAGAATAAGGACACACCTAGAAGTCTCAGGGCCCCACCTACCACCTGAAGCACTAGAGTGCTTCTCCAGAGGAACTAAAGCCGGTTATAGGACCCCAAAACAGCATTGCAGCTTGTTCCTCCTGGCAACCACCACCTACTGACAGGGAGATCAATTTTCACGCCATTTTACTACATTTACTGACTCATCCATCATACAAGATGTGGTTGATTCTCACCCACAAGCATTATCTACTAGTTTAGAGACTAAACTGGGCATGTCATTGTCTAACCAAAAATCCAAAGGTAAGAAGCAACAGCTGCTCCAGATGGGAAAGAATCAGCGAAAGAACTCTGTAAGTATGAAGAATCAAATAAAGGACAACCCCAAAAGGGAACACCAGCTCTCTAGCAATGGATGCCAACCAAATATCAGAACATTGAAATGAGAGATGAAGACATTTGAACATAGCTTGTAAGAAAACTCTATGAAATGGAAGAGAAAATGGATATCCGATGCAAAGAAACACCAAAAAAATCCAGAAAATGAACGAAAAATATTAAACAAAAATCACACAGAATTTCTGGAAATGAATAATTTATTCACAGAATTATGAAAATAGTGGAAAGCCTCAAAATAGGCTAGAACATGCAGAAGAAAGAATCGCAGAGATAGAGAAAAGAGCAAAGCCTACAAGAAATGTTGGATAATGTGAAGAGGTCTCACATAAGAATCATATACATCCCTGAGGGTGAAGAAGAAAAAATGCAAGGGTTGGATAAACTATTGAGAATATAATGGAGGAAAATTTCCCTGGCCTTGCTAGAAATCTAGATATCCAGGTACAAGAAGCTCAAAGAACTTCTGGGAGATTCATTGCAAACAGGAACATACCATGACACACAGTCATCAGACTGACCAAAATAAACATGAAAGAGGACTTCCTATGAGCCATAAGGTGAAAGCAGCAGGTAACCTACAAAGGAAAACACATCAGAATAACTGTAGATTTCCCAACTGAGACCTTACAAGCCAAAATGAACTGAGACTCCAGACTCAGTCTTCTCAAACAGAATAATACCCAGCCTAGAATTTTGTAACCTGAAAAACTAAATTTCTTGTATGAAGAAGAAATAAATACCTACCCAGACAAGCAAACACTGAGAGAATTCATCAAGATAAGACCAGCCCTCCAGGAATTACTCAGAACAGTGTTACAAATGGATCAGCACAATAAACACTCACCAGTGTAAAATCATCCGAAACGTAAAAGTCACAGGCCAGATACCTCAATGGCTTAAGAGGGAAAACAAAGCAATAAAGTTCAACTCAACAGGATGAACAGAAATCCACCCCACTTATCAATTCTCTCAATAAATGTGAATGGCTTGAATTGCCCACTAAAGAGACATAGGCTTGCCAAAAGGATAAATATATATATAAGCCAAGTATCTTCTGTCTTTAGGAAATACATCTAACCTACAAGGATGCATTCAGACAAAAGATGAAGGGATGGAAAACAATATTCAAGACAAGTGGAAACCAAAGGAAAGTTGGTGCATCAGTACTTATTTCAGATAACTTAGTCTTCAAATGAACAAAAGTAATGAACAAAGGTGATCACTATATAACGATGAGGGTACAATTCAACAAGAAGACATAAGAGTTCTAAATATTTATGTGCCTAACTCAGGAGCACTCAGATTCATAAAGCAAATCCTACTTGATCTAAACAAAATGCTGAACAGCAGCACTGTAATAGCCAGGGACTTAGCACTCCTCTTACAGAATAGGACAGATTCTCCAAACAGAAAATAAACAAAGAAACAATGGACTTAAGCAGAACTCTAGAACAAATGGGCCAGACTGATATTTACAGAACATTCTACCCAAAAACAATTGAATATACATTTTCTCATCAGCTCATGGGATATTCTCTAAGATTGACGATATCCTAGGCCACAGAACATGTCTCAACAATATTTTTTTTTTTTTTTACATCGGTAATTTACTGATGTTTTAATTTGCTTTTCTTCTATTACAAGGGAGGTTGAGCCTCTTCTTACATACTGGCTGGTCATTTGTAGTTCTATGAATAGTCTTCATATCCTTTGCTCTTCTTCTCTCTAAATATT
>CAUYSK010079258.1:0-68242 GCA_963575035.1 Avahi laniger | reverse complement strand
AAAAAATTAATTGGACAACTAAAAATATATAGAAAAAATTAGCCGGGCATGGCGGCGCATGTCTGTAGTCCCAGCTACTCTGGAGGCTGAGGCAGGAGGATCGCTTGAGCCCAGGAGTCTGAGGTTGCTGTGAGCTAGGCTACTGCCACGGCATTCTAGCCTGGGCAATAGAGCAAGACTCTATCTCAAAAAAAATAAAAAATAAAAAAATAAAAAATAAAAAACAAAATAAAAGGTATCCAAATTGGAAAGGATCAGATGAAATACCTTAATTTGCAAATGACATCATCCTACTTATAGAATATTCCAAAGAATCCACAAGAAAGGTAATAAATTAATTCAGCAAAGTTGCAGGGTACAAAGTCAACACCAAAAATAAGTTGTGTTTCTATATATCATCAATGAACTATTAGAAAAGGAAATTAAGAAAGTAATTACATTTAAAATAGCATTTGAAAGACTTGTATGTTGAAAATTATAAAACATTGCTGAAAGAAATTAAGACCAAAATAAACGGAAAGACATCCCATGGACAGGAAGACTTAACAGTATCAAGATGTCAATACTACCCAAGAGATCTACAGATCAAATGCAGTCCCCATCAAAATTCCAATGGCCTTTTTTGCAGAAACAGAAAATCCAATCCTCAAATTTATATAGAATTGCAGGGGGCCCCAAATAGCAAAAGCAATACTAAAAAGAAGAATAAAGCTAGAGAGAGGACTGATGCATCCCAAGTTTAAAACTTACTAAAAAGCTATAGAAATTAGTATGGTTTGGATGTGGTTTGTTCCTACCAAAATTCATGGTGAAATTTGATCTCCAAGGTGGCAGCGTTGGGAGGGCCTAGTGGGAGATACTTGGGTTGGGGGCAGATCCTTGTGAATAGATTAGTACCCTCCATCAGGGCCAGTGAGTTCTGCTGTTATGGGAATGGATTAGTCACCAGGAGAGCAAGTTGTTAAAGAGCCTGGCTTCCGTGGTTTCTCCCTCTTGAGTCTTCTCTCACCACGTGATCTCTTTGCACACACCCACACACTTCCACTTCCTACCATGAGTGGAAGAAGCATGAGGCCCTCGCCGGATGTAGCTGCCCAATCTTGGACTTTCCGGCCACGGAATCATGAGCCAAATAAACCTGTTTCCTTTATAGTTACCCTGCCTCAGGTATTCTGTTACAACAGTTCAAAATGGACTAAGATAGTAGCAAAACAGTGTGATGCTAGCATGAGGATAAACATAAGACCAATGGAACAGAACTGAGCGTTCAGAAAAAACTCAGACATTTGACAAAGGTGCCAAATCCATGTAATAAGGGAAAAATGTCTCTTTAACAGATAGTTCAAAAGAATGAAGTTAGACCCTTACTTCACACCACATATAAAAGTATACAAAATTAACTCATAATGGATCAATGTTCTAAACATAAGAACTAAACCATAAAACTCTTAGAGGAAAGCATAGGGGTAAATCTTCAAGAAAGCATAGGGATAAATCTTCAAGACACCTTGGATTTGACAAAGAATTCCTAAATATGACATACAAAGCACAATTAACAAAAGAAAAAATAGACAAATTGGACTGCATCAAAATTAAAAACTTTTGAACATCAAAGAACACTATCAGCAGAATGAAAAGGGCAGTCCACTTAATGATAAAAAATATTTGCAAATCATGTATCTGATAAGGGTCCAGTATCCAGAATATATAAGGAATTCTTGCAATTCAATAATAAAAAGACAAACAACCCAATTAAAAAATGGTCAAAGGACTTGAATTTCTCCAAAGAAGATATGCACATGGTCAGTAAGTACATATGAAGATGCTCAATATCACTAATCATCAGGGAAAAGCAAATTAAACCCCCAGTGAAATACCACCTCACAGCTACTAGGATGGCTATAATTTATTTCTGTTTTCTTAACAGGCTTTCCAGTAGGGCATTTAGGATGACTGTAATTTCAAAAATAAAAAATATCAAGTGTTATCAAGGATGTGAAGATATTGGAACCCTGGAGCAGCACTGGTAGAAACGTAAGGTGGTGCAGCTGCTATGGAAAACGGTTTGCCAGTTCCTCAAAGAGCCAGACACAGAATTACTGCGTGAAGCCCAGCTCCACCGCTAGCAATCTCAGTACCCAAAGGAATTGAAAGCGAGGATGAGAACAGATACCTCCGTGCCAATGTTCATCTCAGCATTATTCGTGACAGCTGAAAGTTGGAGACAACTCATGCGTCCATCGACAGATGAATGGATAAACCAAATGTGATATACACATACAATGAAATATTATCCAGCCTTAAACAAATGAAGTTCTCATACATGCTATCCCATGGACGAGACTTGAAAACTCCATGTTAAATGAAATAAGCCAGACACAAAAGCACAAATATTATATGATTCCGCTAATATGAAATATCTAGAATAGGCAAATTTATAGAGACAGAAAGTTGATTAGAAATTACCAGGGGCTGAGGGGAGGGGGAATAGTGAGTTATTGCTTCTGGTTACAGGGTTTCTGTTTGGGATGATGAAAATGGTTTTGGAAATAATGGTGTTTGTTGCACAACATTGTGAAAGCAATTAATACTACTGAACTGCATGGTTAAAATGAGCGGTGACGTCCCAAGATGGCCAAGTAGACATTCCTGGCACTCCCCCCTACACGCACAACTCAAAACAATGAATCAGCAACTACAATTCAACCGAAATGACTGAAGGAGAATACCAGAGAAGAGCAAAGGAGCATCAGAAATCCTGTGACGCACAAAACCCAGCACGGCCGTGGAGCAAGGGAGGAAACAGCTCGCCTCCACCACTCTTTCTCCCGTCAAGATGAGCCTGGAATAAGGAGCGACTTCTCCCTGTGGGGAAAGGTAAGCAAGAGGGCCCAGCAGCCCCATCACCACCGAGGACACCTGCAGTCTTCGCGGCTGGAGACCCCCCAGTCCGCACGGGCTCTGAGCACGGCTGATGGAGCTCCCCAGATGGTGCACACTGCGCCTGCACCACCCCAGAGGCAGGGCTGGCACTGTGCCCCCAGCCCTCGTGTGCTGTGCTGCTCTGCACCATCTTGGAACAGGAGCCACCGCTAGACTGTGTCCTGCTCCGGGGATGAGTAGCCATTGCACCCTCTATCCCTGAGTCTTCGCCCACTTGACAGCACCATCCCTGAGCCAAGCCGCTGCCACCTACACCTGTGGCCAAGCTCCTGTGGAGGCTCTCCATCCCCCCATTCCAGCCACAGGTGCACCCTGCCCCTCAGGGCCTGGACCCACATGGTGCCCCACACCCCTGGGATCTCAAGCTTCTGACACCAAAGTAGTCACACCCCACACCTGCACTATAGCTGATGCAGTGCCCACCCCCAGAGACCCCAAGCTTCAGCCCACCAGAATAATCATGCCCCCCAATGCCCAAGCCAGTGTGGTGCCCCACACCGCAGAGAACTGGAGCCTCTGCTGACCTTGTAGCCATATTTTCTGGAGCCAAGCTGACGTGGCGCCACTTATCCCAGGGAACAAGAGCGTTGGCTGAGCTGTCCCACCCCACCCTCCAAGCTGAAAGCCACAATTCCCCCCCTCCCTGGAACTGGACTAGTGTCCCCAGAGTCCAAGCTGCTGAGGCATCCCCCTTCCCCGGGGAGTGGAGTCATCACTGCTCTGCTTCCTGCCACCTAGAGCCCAGGCCACAGCTGTGCCTGGCCATTCCTGCATCCTTGCTGCTGCTGCAACCAGCGTCACAGAGCCTGAGCTACTGCCATGCCCCACCATCCCAGGGGTCCAGAGTCAACACTGCGTGGAATCTCATCCCCCGCAGCCCAGGCTGCCATAGTTTCCTGTTGGATCCGCAACCTAATTGCAGCTGTGCCCTGATCCCTGGGGACAAACCCCAGAACATGCCTTCTTCCCTGGAACCATGCCAGTGCTGTGCCCTGACCCCCAAAATCAGAGTCACTGCTACATCCCAGTCCCCTGGGCACAAGTTGCTGGGGTGTGCCTCGGAGCAACAGACCCCAGCTTTGTTGGAGAACTAAATCCACTTATGTTTTGGAGAGTGACTTTCACCTCAAGTCCCAGGTCCTATAGCAGTTTTGCAAGACCCTGAGCCCAAGACCCTGGCTCCACATCCACTTTGAGCACTTGTGCCCTGGATCCCAGCAGCACTACAGGTGCCTATGGGCCACGTCAGATGCGAAACCAAGACAGATTCCCTCAGCTAAGAAGTCCCACTGTGGGGAGAACATGAACAGGTGGAATCCTAAAGCCCTCTGCACCAAGGGCTCTAATTACCTATGCTACCAACACCTCTGCCACAAAATCCTGCAGCCTAGATCGCTGAGGCACCTGCGGTCATCACTGATGTTGATCACAGCTAAAGAAGCTGCATGGAGACTTACATCGCCTGGAACCAGACCTGCCTCACCCTGACCAACGGGCTCCCTCAGGCCCAAGTGCAGGTGAAAGTCTTCCCCTATGAAAGCCACTCCGTAAAGTTTGGGAGAGGTGACTGTTCCATTCAATGCGCAGACATCAATGCAGGGACACAAGAAGCATGATAAAGCAAGGAAACATGACACCACCAAAGGAACACAATAATTCTTCAGTAACTGACTCCAAAGAAATAAAATTTTACAAACTGACTAAAAATGAATTCAAAATAATTGATCTTTAAGGAAACTCAGGAAGATGCAAGAGAATACATATAGACGATTGAATGAAATCAGGAAAACCATTGGTCATCTGAATGAGAAATCCAACAAAGAGATAGATATAGTAAAAAAAAAAAAAAAAAAAACCAAACAGAAATGTTGGAGCTGAAGAATTCAATCAATGAAATAAAAAAATTCAGTTGACAGTTCCAACTAGATCAAGAAGAGGAAAGAATCTGTGAACCTGAAAATAGGCCTTTTGAAATGAATAAGTCAGTGGGAAAAAGGGAAAAAAAGAATGAAAAAGAGCAAAGAAAGCCTGTGGGATTTATGTGATACCATTAAGCAAACAAATGTTTGCATTATGGAATTTCCAGAAGAAGAAGAGATGTAAGGAGGGCTAGAAAGCTTATTTAATGAGATAATTTCTGAAAACCCCCCAAGTCTTAGGAAAGATATAAATATCCAGATCCATGAAGCTTAATGTTCTCCAAATAGACGCAACCCAAAGAGGTCCTCTCTGAGGCACATTATAGTCAAATTGTCAAAAGTCAAAGACAAAGAGAAAATTTTAAAAGCAGCAAGAGAAAAACCATCATGCCACATACAAAGGAGTTCCCATCAGACCACCAGAAGATCACTCAGCAGAAACCTTGCAAGCCAGGAGAGAATGGGATGATGTATTCAAAGTGCTGGGAGAAAGCCAGCCAGGAAGACTGCACCCGGAACACTGTCCTTCAGGAATGAAGGCAAAATAAAGTCTCTCATAGAAAATCAAAAGCTGAGGGAATTCATCACCCCCAGTCCTGCCTTATAAGAAATACTTAAGGGAGTTCTTTAAGTAGAAACCAAAGGATGATAGTTACGATTGTGAATACATATGAAAGCATAAAATTCACTAGTAGAGATAAAGACATAGTCAAATTTAGAATGCTCTAATACGTAATGGTGGTGTGTGAATTATTCATATCTTCAGTGTGAAGGTTAAAAGTCAAAATCATCAAAAATAACTACAGATACAATAAATGGTTAAGAAATACACAATATAAAATATTCAAATTGTGAAATTTAAAACATAAATTGTGTGGAGGAGGGTTAAAGTCTAGAATTTTTGTGTGTGGCAGAGTTAAGTTGTTATCAGCTTAAAAGAGTCAATTATAGTAATAAGATGTTTTATGTAAGCCTCATGGTAACCACAAAACCCAAAACTGCAACAGAAATACAAACAATAATGAGAAAGAATCAAAGTTTAGCACTACAGAAAATGATCAAATCACAAAGATAGACAAGAGAAGAAGAAAATAACAAAAGATCCACAAAACAACCAGAAAACAAATAACAAGATGGCAATAGTAAGTCCTTACCTATCAATAATAACCATGAATGTAAATGGATTAAATTCTTCAATTGAAAGACACATAGTGGCTTAAGGGATTGAAAAAATAAGATCCAACTGTATGCTGCTCGCAACAGATCCATTTTAGCTTTCGGGACAAATACAGGCTGAAAGTGGAAAGATAGGTGAATACATTCCATGCAAACGGTAACCAAAATAGAGCAGCGGTGGCTAGAACTTATATCTGATTGAATAGACTCCAAGTCAAATACTGTCATGAAGCAAAAAATGTCATTATTTAGTGATAAAGGGTCAAATTATCAAGGGGACATAACAATTGTAATTATATATGTGCCCAACTTTGGAGCACCTAAATACATAAAGCAAATATTAACGGACATGAAAAAAGAAGCACATAGCAATAAAAAATGATAGGGCACTTAACACTCCACAGTCAGCCATGGCTAGATCAATCAGACAGAAGATCAACAAGGAAATACTGGACTTGAATTGCACGTTACACTAAGTGGCCCTGACAGACACACACAGAGAATTCCAGCCAACGGCAGCAGAACACACATTCTTCGCAAGCACACACAGAACACTCTCCATCATAGGCCATATGTTAGGCCAGAAAACAAGTCTTAACAAATTTAAGAAGATTGAAATAATATCTAGTATTGCTTTGGACCACAATGGCATGAAACTAGAAATCAATAGCAAAGAGATCACAAAAAATGAAAACTGCAAGCCAATTTCTCTGATGAACACTGATGCAAAAATCTTCAATAAAATATTATCAAACCAAATTCAATAACACATCAAAAAGATTATACATCATGACCAAGTGGGATTTACCTCTGGCATGCATGACTAGTTTAACACATGCAAATCAATCAGTGTGACACATTACATTAACAGAATGAAATGTTTAAAGCCATGTGATCATCTCAGTGGACATGAAAAACATATTCCACAAAATTCAACTTTCTTTCTTTCTTTCTTTCTTTCTTTCTTTCTTTCTTTCTTTCTTTCTTTCTTTCTTTCTTTTCTTTCTTTCTTTCTTTCTTTCCTTCTTTTCTTTCTTTCTTTCTTTCCTCTTCTTTTCTTTTCTTTCTTTTCTTCCTTCCTTCCTTTCTTTTTTTACAGGGTCTCACCCTGTCACCCGGGCTAGAGTCCAATAACATCATCCTAGCTCACTGCAACCTCCAACTCCTGGGCTCCAGAGATCCTCCTACCTCAGCTTCCTGAGGAGCTGGGACTACAGGAACACGCCACCATGCCCAGCTATTTTTGTATTTTTTGTAGAGATGGGGTCCCCGTCTTGCTCAGGCTGGTCTTCCAACATCCTTTCTTGATAAAAACTCTCAACAGTTTAGGTGTAGAAGGAAAACTCAAACATAGTAAAGGTCATTTGTGAAAAACCCACAGCTGACATTATAATTAATAGGGGAAAACTGGAAGTGTTTCCACTAAGATCTAGTACGAGGCAAAAATGTCAACTCTCTCCACTTCTAGTCAACATAGTACTGAAAGTCTGAGCAAGAGCAGTCAAACAAACAAAAATAAATAAACAAAAGGCATCCAAATTTGAAAGGAATGAAAAAAATTATCCTTATTTGCAGATGACATAATTCTGTATATAGAAAACCCCAAAGATTCCACATAAAAACTGGTAGAACGAATAAATTAATTCAATAAAGTTGCACGATACCAAAATTAACATACAAAAATCAGTTGCATTTTAATACACAAATAATGACACAGCTGAAGGAAGAATCAAGAAAAATAATGAGATTTATAATAGCATCAAAATAAAATGAAATACTTAGGAACTTAACCAAGGAGGTGAAAGATGTATACACTGAAAATTGGAAAAACATTGATGAAAGAAACTGAAGAAGAATAAATGGAAAGATATACCATGCCCACAGACCATAAGAATTAATATTGTTATAATGTCCACACTATCCAAAGCAATATACAGGTTAAATGTGATCCCTGTCAAAATCCTGATAGTATTTTTCCCAGAAATAGAAAAAATAATTCAAAAATTCATATGGAATCACAAAGGACTCTGAATAGCCAAAACAATTCTGAGAAAGAAAAACAGAGTTGGAGGCATCATACTTTCTGATTTAAAATTCAATCTCATAACTATAATAACTATAATAACCAAAACAGCATGGTACTCATGGCATAAAAACAGACACATCGGCCAGGGAAACAGAATAGAGAGCCCAGAAATAAATCCAAACGTATACAGTCAGTTAATTTTTGAAAAGAGCACCAAAAAGACACAATGGGAAAAGGATCTCTCTTAATAAACAGTGTTCGCAAACCTGGATTTCCACATGCAAAAGAATGAAATTGGACCTTTATCTTACACCTCAACTCAAAATGAACAAAAGACCTAAATGCAAGACCTGAAACTATAAAACTTCTAGAAGACAACACAGGGGAAAAGATCCTGGACATTAGCCTTGAAAATGATTTTTTCCAATCACACCAAAAGCTCAGGTTACTTGTGCAAAAATAAATAAATGGGACTAATTAAACTAAAAAGCCTCCAGTATTAAAGGAAATAATCAATAAAATGAAACAGCAGTCTAAAAATCACAAAAATAAATTGCAAAGCATTTATCTAATAAGGGGTTAATATCCAAAATTTATAAGTGCTCATATAACTCAATAGTAGAAATACAAACAACACAATTAAAAAATGAGCAAAGGACCTGAATAGACATTTCTCCAAAGAGGACTTAAAAATGCCAACAGGTATATGAAAAGGTGCTCAACATCATTAATCAGGAAATGCAAGCCAAAAGCACAAGATGCCACCTCACACCCATTAGGATAATTGTTACTAAAAAGTCAAAAGATAGTAAACGTCAGAGGGAGCAAGGGCAACATATGTAACCTAAATATATGTACCCCCATAATATGCTGGAATAAAAAAAAAAATAGTAAATGTTGGTGAGGCTGTGTAGAAAATGGAACCCTTGTACTCTGTTGGTGGGAATATAGATTGTGTAGCCATTATGGAAAACAGTATGGAAGCTTCTAAAGAAATCAAAAATAGAACTACCGTTGGAGCCAGCAATGCCAATTCTGGCATGCACCCGAAGGAAGTGAAATCACCACCTCATAAAGATGTCTGTGCTCTCACGTTTATTGCAGCATTACCCACAGTAGCCAAGACATGGAGACAACCTAGTGTTGATGGACAAATAAAGAAGCTGTGGTATTTACACACACACACACACACACACACACACACACACACACACACACCGGAATATTATTCAGCTTTAAAAAGGGAGGCAATGCTGCCATTCGTCACAATGTGCATGAACCTAGAGGACATTAGCTAAGTGAAATAAGCCAGACACAGAAAGAAAAATACTGCACGATCTCACTCATATACGGAATCTTTAAAAAAAAGTCAAATATACGGAGATAGAGAATAAAACCTTGGTTACTGCGGGTGAGGATGGGGAGGAAATGGGGAGGTAGGTCAAAGGACGCAAAGTAGCGGACCGTAAAAGGCGCACGTCTGCAGATCCAGCGCGCAGCATGAGGACTGCCGGGAATGACGCTGCGCTGTGTTTGTGATTCCTGCTGAATAAGTGGATTTCAACTGCTCTTACCACAAAATCCAAAAACAAAAATTCGTAACCATGTGAGATGGTAGATATGCTAATTTTCTTCATTATAGTAACTATTTCACTATCTGTATGTATCCCGTAACATCATGTTTATACTATACATAATGAAATTCATCTTAAAGATGCTTAAATGAAAAATTTTATTACATAAATTTTCCTGCAGTTTTAAAAATTTATAATGTAGTATACCAAACACCATTGAATTGTACACTTTAAATGGGTAAATTGTATGGTATGTAAATTATATCTCAATATAGTTCTTTTTTTAAAGGAGATTTAAGAGGTAGAGTCAGTAGGAAATTGTAATTGACTATACGTGGGGGCAGCAGTGAATATTTGTCACTTATGGCCACTCAGCAGCTGAACCTCCTCCCGTGTCTGGGAGTAGAGCCGCCTCCGTCAGAGAGGCTGAAAATCATCTACTGACTGTCCCAGGCTCCTGGTAGCCAGGCCCTGCACGGGATCTGGATTCTGCCGATCGGAAGTACCTAACCCCTCTTCAACTCTCCCCCCAAGTCCTGATCAGAAGGTAGGATGTGAAGAAGTGAAGATCTTGCAGGTCCCTTCCCCGTGGGGACAGGGCCCGTGGCGGCGACTGTCTCCTGTCTGCAGCGGCAGGCATCCTGGCGCAGCATGCAGGAGGGAGCCTGGCGGCTGCGGCTCCTCCATCCAACAGCAGAGCGGCAGTGCTGTCCCGGCAGCTCCATCTGGGGCATGGCTCCTGGCTTCGGAGCCTCTAAACTGGATTTGTCAGCCTTCCCATCGGTTCTGTAAGTTGCCTGGTGTATGTGTGTTTTTCTGTTTTTTTGTTTTTTTTTTTTTTTTTTGATAAGTTACTGTTCTGCTCACATTAACCAGAATTGTTCTCTGTTGCTTGTAACAAAATACCCTCAGTGATGTAAAAATTGGTCCCAGATTCTCAGGAAGTTGAGTGAAATGTGGAATGGATTATTCTGGACAGGATGTAACTGAAGGAAGTAAAAGCCCAGCTAGTATTAAAGACAGGAGCTCCGCTAGCACCGGGCACGCACAGGGGAAGCTTTAGTTAGACCCGGAGCCAAGGGCTCCCCGAAAGCTCCCCTCGGGCGCCTGGCTGGCGGCTGTCTCCGAATAGAGCAGTAGGCATGAAGACCACGTGGCCAGTCCCAGTCCTCACCTCGCCATGGCGGACCTAGTTACTGACACTCCTTAGTCTCCAGGTGCCAGGAGTGACTAGAACCGACTCAGTGCCAAACGGAGAGTCACCCAGTGCCCGCGACAGATTAGATTGGGCCTCGTGGGTGCCACGGTGAGTTGGCAGTCAGGTTCCATTCCAACCTCCTCTGAGTGGCCTTTTATGTACCACAGAGCCTAAAGTCCATATTTAGTAGTCTCTTTGCAACTGGTATTCTGGATGCCAATTGAGAGAAAATTTGGTGGTGCAAGAAGGGTGTGGCGGGTCTCCCTGTGGATGCAGCAGCTGCTGCAGGCAAGCAAGGCACAGAGAGGGATGCCGGGTTTCTGCAGCAGCATTACCAGGGCCTAACACTGGCATTGCCCCAGCAGTCAGCTGTGTCAAATGCTTCTGTTCCAGTCCTCACAGCCACGGGTTCTGATCTTTTAGAGGACTGAATAAGCAAGGGAGGAAAAGCTTCCACCAGTTGACATAGCAAGTATTTCTTTAACCTGGAAGTTGAGACTGCCATCTGGCAACTTTGAGGCTTTTTGTGACTTTATTGAGCAGCTAGTAAGTGGGAGGCTATGCTTTTTGATCTGTTTGACATAGGAACGAGGAAATAAGGGCCGTGTTACTCATGGGCAAGGCAGAGAACATGGGTAGACTAAAGGGAAAGCAGGTACACAGACTCTGCTCTGGTGAAGGTGGGGGGGCATGAGTTGTGGTGACTCTAGCCATAGATAGCATCTTTTGTTCAGGATCGGAAATGTTAGCAATGCAAAAACAGGAGTCTGTGCCCAGATTCAGTGGCAGTTCTACCAGCAGGCTGGGTATTGTCTCTGTTTCTGTAACTGCTAGGTGTGCACTCCTGTTCTCCAGTTTTGCTGTAGAATCCATGAGCTACTGAGCATTCTTTCAGGAAAATCCATCCTACTTAGACTAACCAGAATTGGTTTCCCTGGTTTACAATCGAGAATTGCTGACTGACAGCAGGAGGGATGAGGGAAAAGTAAAAAGTGAGTTAGATGCCCAGTGACTTGTGCAGCAGGTAGACAGTGGTCCCACTGTCTGAGACGGGTACCCGGGAGTGTGCAGGATGGAATGGGGGTGATGATGAGATTGATTTGGGACAAGTTCAGTATGAGTTGCCTTGGATACATCCAAATGGGTATATTCAGTGGGTATTTGGATATACCAGTCTTGTCTGCAAGAAAGAGATTTGAACTGGCCACAGACTTGGCTTCAGCGGCATATGAAAGGGTGAATGGAGCCTGGTGAGTGGACGAAGGATGGCACTGGCAAAAAGGCGGCAAAGGTCAATGGAACTAAGATAATGGAGGCGCAGAGGTGAAGGCTCACCTGTGCTGAGCATCACCGACTCCACATCCAGGGGGGATGCAGATGGCATGTGTGCCTGGATGTACACTGCTGACCCTGCCAAACAGAGAAATGGGGACACTGAGGGCCATGCGGTGGAACGGAGTGAAAGGGCCCCGCCAGCCGCGCTGCAGGAAGCACGCAGCACGCAGCCAGGACGGCCGGGATTCCTGAAGCCACTCCTCCAGTCATGTGATCCGGTTTCCTTTTTCGCTGAAGTGACTGGGAGGTGAGCAACCGACGCAGATTATAAAACACGTATTTCAAGCAGCTTAGGTGTGAAAGGTAAGAGAGGCTTAGAACAGGAGATGAAGAGGCAGTGTGGGCTTGAGGGAAGATTTGTTCCAAATACTGGGGAAAAATAGGGTGAAAAACTCATTCCAGTCCTAGTACGGAGAGTCTCGCCAGTCCCCAGCAAACGGGACGGCCGGCTGCCCTAGATCCAGGTGCGGGCGCCAGCGGGGACAGGCGGCGGCCGCCGAGCAGGGCGCGGCGAGGGGCGTCTGCTGCGTCTCGGAGCCACGGGCAGGAGGCTGTGTGCCCGGGTGACTTTGCACGACGACAAGCGGTGCGGAACAGAGGGCGTCTACTTGCCTTTCCTCCCTCCGTCCAGCAGGGGCGCGCGGCTCTTCCGGCCCGGCGAAGCTGGGTTTGGCGATCTGCGGTCGTTCTCCGTAAGCAGTCTCTCCTTCCCCCAACTCCAGGAAAACGGCGAGAGAGAGACGGGTTTTCAAAGTGTTAAGCCGCCAAGACTGAAAGGATGAGGGGGGAGTCGCCTGAAAATGAGCAATGTGAGGCGGGGCGGAGCGGAGGCGGCCGCCCCACCGGCGCCTGCAGAGGGAGCTCAGTGAGAAGGCCTCGCTTTCCGCCCTGCAGATGCCGGGACACTCAGAGCCGGCGACAGGATAGCGGGGCGCGAGGAGCGATTGGCTGGCAGTATCGGGTAAGTCACGGTATAGATCATGTTTAGTCCTTGGTCCCCCATGTGGACACCAGGTATCACCACCCCATCGCCAGGATGCCTGGAGCATTCTTCCCTGGAGAAGCTAAAAGAGAGACTTTCCTCTCTTCGTGTTCGCTGGAGCTGGCGGCTGGCGCAGTGTGCGCCCCGTGGAGAGTCGGGGAGGCGCGTCCCCACCAGGAGCCTTGCAGCGCCGCTGCACAGAGCAAACGCGGCGGGAGTGGACGCTGGGCAGACGGCACCAATCTACCCCTGCGCAGGATATTTTTGAGCTAGACCTAAGAGAGAGAAGGAGCAAGCCATACAAAGCATTGGGTAGAATGTTCCAGGCAGAGGGAACAGTTTGTGCAAAGGCCCTGGGTGGGAAAGAGATTAACATTCAAGAGCCAGGAAGACCAGTGCGCTGTCTCCTAAGGAGTAAGAAGAGCGGTGTGAGATGAATTTAACAGGCAGGAGGGACTGGATTTTGCAGACTCTTGTGGATCATACAGTTTGGCTTCTTCCCAAAGTATGCTGAGAAGCCACTGAAACAGAGCTGACTAAAGCCTGGCTGCGCTTTATTCTGTGTCGAGAACCAGGATGCAGTGACAGGGTTAAGCGAAGATGAGGGAGGCTTGGACCACGGCGACGGCAGTGAGGGGGGAAAGACACAGCCAGCTGTGAGGTGTGTCCTTGCAGGCCTTCCTGCTGTACCTGGGTTCCTCCACCATCCACCCACCACGCCACAGAGGGGAGAGTCTCCCTGAACTGTGGATCAGATGATGTTTGCTGAATGAATAAAGTTCTGATGTGCACTTTCTTTAGATCAGATAATGAAGCAAAAAATACCATAATGTTGTTTTATTTAACTTAATAAGCATTCATATAGAACTTACGTGTCAGGTAACTGAGGCCCAAAGAGGTCAAGCCATTTGCCTGGGTCACACATCTGGTAAATGGTCCCATGGCTCCAGGAATCATGCTTCCAATCACATGCTCTGCTGCGTCTTTTGACATATGGAGTTCAGGCATTTTGACAAATTTAAAATAAATGTTTTTGTAATATTTTTTAAAATAGTCTGAAACATATTAGATACTGAATCATTGGCTTTAAAAAAGACCAAAGAATAGATTTATAAATGAGAAGAAAAATTCAAGTACAAAAATTCAAAGGAAATGTTTAAGCAATGTAAAGTGTATGATTGTATTCAGGAAATTACAGCAATAGACCAATTTTGACAGCTTGCACAAGCAAGCAACAAGATAAGATGACTACCTTTTGGCAAAAAAACAATATGCAGATCAGGCAGGTAAGAGGCAAACAGTAAGTGCCAAAGGCAGTAACTGTGGGTGTTTGACCAGGAGAGCAGAGTCTGCACACAGCTATGATCTCAAGGTTGCCTGGTAGATGCTGGTTTTACATACAAAGCAACACTGGCAATGAAGTGAATCAATCACTCCAACCCAGTAGCAGCAGAAAGGTGCACTGTAGCTTTAAAATGCCAATGCATCCTTTGCTTCTGCTCCTAAAATTAGGAAATATATCCTCAGCTAATCATGAAATTCCTTCCATTTAGACACAGGGACATTAAGGTGGAGCCTCAGTTTCTGTGTCTGTCGACAGCTGGCCTCTAAGCTCCTTTTGGCTTTAACTGGGGAAAGTCACCTTGATGCTATGCTTATAAGGTCAAACGGCTGAACTTGGGATTTACTTGCTTCCAGATTTTCATTTTTAAAAATAAAGTCTTTTGTGACATGTTATCTTTTTTAAAATAATTTTTAAACTTTAAAGAAGCACATATAGTAAAAAGTGAAAGTTCTGCCCACATCAACTCCTGCTTCTGAAGCCCCAGAGGTAAGCACCGTGTTGCACTGGTGCACCCTTCCGGATTCTATGCATATGGAATACATACGTCCGCCTTTTAAAAAAAGTTAAATATACAGGTCTACTTTTGACTTGCTACATTATTGTCATCTTCAACATCAGCATAAGTAGAGCTATTTCTTTTAATAGTTGTTGATATTCCATTTTGTGAAGGTATCATAATTTATTTAACTAATTACCCACTGATGGGCACTAAAAGTTGCTTCTGATTTTCCCTCTTACAAATAACAGCACAGTGAATATCCTTGGGGATATCTTTGTTCACTTATGTGATTATTCTGTGGGACAGATTCTGAGAAATGTGTTGCTAGTTCCGTGAGACACATTCTTGGAAGTGCAATTGTGGGTTAAAAGGTAGGGACAACTTAACATTTGGTGTACACTGTCAAAATTCACTTTTAGAAGTTAGTATTTGTTTGCACTTGATTTCTCTAAAGGCCTTACCAACAATGCATATTATCATCCTTCATCATTGCCAGTTGGATAAGTAAAAATATATCATTTTAATTTCCATTTCCTTCATGATTAATGAAGTCACTGGTGTTTCCGTATGTTTCAGAGTCATTTGCACTTGATTTTTTTTCAAAAATCAATTATTTCTGTCCTTTGCCTATTTTACTATTGGATGTTGATCTTTTTCTTGTGAATTCATAAGAGCTCTTAACATTGTAAAAATGTTAACCCTTTGTCTAGAATAAAAATGATAAATATGTTCCCAAACTTTTTGTCTTTCTACTTTGTTTAAGGTGTCCTTTATCAAACAAAAGCTACTTGAATTTTACTTAAATAAATATATTATATTTTCTTTTACAACTTCTGGGTTTTATATCATGCCCTAGCCCAAGATTATAGACTTGTTCTCCCAAATTTTGGCTTAGTGCTTTTAAGTGTGATTTTAACACTTTAATTGCATGGGAATATTTTTATGCTTGGAATGAGGGGAAGGTCTAGCCAGTGACCCCAACAGGATGTATTTTCCCACTGTTAGCAGCTATTTAACATCCATTTTCTCCACGTTTATGTAATCTGGTGTCCATTTGGGGAGACTGGAAAGCAAAAGAAACATTTCCTGGAGTCCCCTGCAGCTGCAGTTCTGGAGGCCTGTGTTCCACCATGTAGATACACTCACAGGAGATTCTAGGAACAGAAGTGAGCCATCTTCCTGGGGCTTTTGAATGCTGCCGTTAGCAAGGGAACTCAGAGGATGCGGCGCTTTCTGGACCCAGTGTTCTGGCATCCATCGCCAGCATCCTGGGAGTCAAGGTGCAATGGAGGTAGGGACAGCTTCTTAATATGACTGCCTAATCCCAGACTACAGCTCTGGACACTGCTCTGCAGCTTCCAGAATCATGAGAGGCAGTTGCAAAGGCAGCAGCTGTTTGTCTGAGACACAGCTTCAGAGGTTCCCCACTGAACAGCTCTGCCTGGGCTGAGGCATTCCAGGAGGCCCAGCCTGGGCCACGGTTCCACAGCCCTTCTAAAAGTGTTGTAAACATCAGATTCCCTATAATACATCACTCTCTGTTCAAAAAACGCACAGTAACTTCTATTACCTGCACTAAGCCCCAACTGATATGCTCTTTGGTTTAAATTATCATATTTATCATCTATCACTTTACATTTGTATGTGAATCTACTTCTAGAATTTCCATTCTATTGCATTGATTAATTTATCTGTCTTTCAATGACGCTACATTGTTTAATTAGTTCTAATATTTCATTGAATAAATTGAATAAATTCATCTCATTTATTCTTCTCTTTTGAAGTCATCTTGGTTATTCCGGAATATTTCATTTTCCAATTGAAATCAAGAATCAACTTTTTAAATTCCTCAAAATATCTATTGGAATTTTGATTAAAAGGGATTATACTCATTGGTTAATTTGGCAATATCTGTCATCCTTATAAAATTGACTCAATCAGAAACGTGTTCGATCTCTTCACTTACATGTCTTCTTCTATGTCATTGTCCGATGCTTAGTAGTTTTCTTTATGTAGATCAGTTCGTACCTTTGTGAGAAGTAATATTGATTATTTAGTAGTTTTTGTTATTGTGAATAAGACACTTTTCTCAATTATATTTTCAGTTTATTTAAACATAATATTTTAAACTATCATAATAAGAGCTAACATTTATTAAACACTGCCTAGGCAACAGACATGTTATTTATGTTATGCTTTACATATTATTCAGACACAAACGGAAGGTCACGAAATACACATCCAACAATGAGTTAAACAAACTGGGGGTTGTTTTTCTCTTGTTTAAGAAGCCCAGAGGTAGGGGGCAGTTGCTGACATTGACTTTCCCCTCATGGCCAAATAGTGCTGTAGTCCCAGTACCACATCCATTTTTAAGGCAGTAGGAAAGGAAACTAGGGGTACCTGCAACTTATTGTACCCTTTGGCCAGAAAAGAGACAGTTAGTCACCCGCGATTCCAAGGAAGTCAGTGAAAGTACTAGGCTGGTGCAAAAGTAATAGTGGTTTTAGCATTGTTGAAATTTGCCGTTTGATATCGAAATACATTCTTAAATGTAGTTATGTTATACATCATTTTAATGCACATCTCTCGATTTATTTTTTTTCTAATGACTTATTACTTGCTGTTTAACTATGGAAATGATGTTAGACAAAAAGTAAATTTGAGCGATTTTCTTATTCGAGTTCAAAATGGGTCCTAAAGCAGCGGAGACAACCAGCAACATCAACAACGCATTTGGCCCAGGAATTGCTAATGAACGTACAGTGCAGCGGTGGTTCAAGAAGTTTTGCAGAGGAGATGAGAGCCTTGAAGATGAGGAGCACAGCGGTGGCCATCGGAAGCTGACAACGACCAAGTGAGAGCAATCATCGAAGCTGAGCCCTACAACTACACGAGAAGCTGCTGAAGAATCAACGTGGACCATTCTGCAGTTGTTCTGCATTTGAAGCAAATTGGAAAGGTGAAAAAGCTCGATAAGTGGGTGCTTCATGAGCTGACTGAAAATCAAAAAAATCACCGTTGTGGACATGTCATCTTCTCTTATTGTCTGCAGCAACAATGAACCATTTCTTGATCGAATTGTGACGTGTGACGAAAAGTTGATTTTATCTTTTTTCTTTTTCTTTTTTTCTGACTCACTCACCCACTCACTCTTGAAAAGTGGATTTTATATGACAACCAGAGACGACCAGCCCAATTTTTGAAATGAGAAGAAGCTCCAAAGCTCTTCCCAAAGCCAAACTTGCACCAAAGAAAGGCCATGGTCACTGTTTGGTGGTCTGCTGCCGGTCTGATCCACTACAGCTTTCTGAATCCCGGCGAAACCATCACTTCTGAGAAGTCTGCTCGGCAAATCGATGAGATGCACTGAAACCTGCAGCGCCGCAGCCGCATTGGTCAACAGAAAGGGCCCAGGTCTTCTCCATGACGATGCCCGACCGCACGTTGCACAACCAACATTTCAAAAGTTGAACGAATTGCTGGCTGCGTGTGGTGGCTCACGCCTGTAATCCCAGCACTCTGGGGAGGGTCACTTGAGCTCAGGAATCCAAGACCAACCTGAGCAAGAGTGAGGCTCCTGTCTCTACTAAAAATAGAAAAATTAGCTGGGTGTTGTGGCACGTCCACCTGGCACATCTTTGTAGTCCCAGCTACTCGGGAGGCTGAGGCAGGAGGATCGCTTGAGCCCAGGAGTTTGAGGTTGCTGTGAGCTAGGCTGACGCCACAGCACTGTGGCCTGGGCAACAGAATGAGACTCTGTCTCAAAAAAAAGAAAGTTGGATGAATTGGGTCATGAAGTTTTGCCTCATCTGCCATATTCGCCAACCGACTACCACTTCTTCAAGCATCTCCACAACTTTTTGCAGGGAAAACGCTTCCACAACCAGCAGGATGCAGAAAATGCTTTCCAAGAGTTCATGGAATCCTGAAGCACAGATTTTTATGCTACAGGAATACACAAACTTATTTCTTGTTGCCAACAATGTGTTGATTGTAATCGTTCCTATTTTGATTAATAAAGATGTGTTTGAGCCTAGTAACAATGATTTAAAATTCATGGTCCAAAACTGCGATTTCTTTTGCACCAACCTAATATTTGCTATTTAACAAACCCCAAAGTAGATAGAGACCAGACGGATGAGCTTGGTACTAGGTGTTGGGCAAGTCACACTGCAGAAACTCCAATTTGTGACATGCTCGCCAAAACCATCTGAGGGCAGCATGACGGCCACGCCAGGTCCACAGAGGCGGAGACGGAAGCACAGGAAGCTCCGGCGATTTGCCCGTCATCACACAGCGGCAAGTGTAGAACGACTCCCTCAGCCGTCTGTCACAAGCACTTCTGTGTGCAGAAAAACTCTTGTTCTTAAATATTAATATTGTGTCCAGCTACATTACTGAATTCTGCTACTATTTCTATGAACTTTAGTTTTCCTACATATTTCAGGTAAATGAACACATGGAATGATATCATCCTTGCAATAGTGATAATTCTTTTTCCCCCTACGTCATTGCATTGGCTAGGACCTTCAAAATGCCGTCAAGTAATAATGGGTTTCCTCTTTATTTTCCTATTTAAATGTGAAGGCCTTTATTGCTTCACTGTCAAATGATTAAATTTATACCAAAAAGAATACTTTTCAAATAATAGTAAAAAATAGATATTTTTCAGTAATAAGAAAGTCTTTTCTAGTCTGCACTTTAAAATGTTTTCCTTTTATCACACCAAAATATCTACACTTCTGACTACTCTCCAGTAAAATGAACTATTCATATCATGCTCAAAAAGCAGTACCAGAAAGGACCACCCTAGCACCTTCCCACACTGGTGCTTTACAGCTCTGCCTCACTGCAGTGGAATTAAGACGCGACAGGAAACTAAACAGCGTCACTGGAATATATAGGTTCTTATATGTCAGGAGCAGTTTTCATAATACTATGAAAGAGAAGAAAAATGGACAAGAATCTCTCTGCAAGACTGAAAGAGTGTCTCTCTCTGCTACTTTTTGTAGTGAGGGTCATGTTATCAGGAAACTTATTTTTGAGAATATTGCTGAGTTTTACATCTTTGACAGTTTCTGGAACTAAGAGAAGTTGGCTGGGCTAGGGTTTCCCAGAAATTGAAGCCCGAGTCAAAGCTCCTGTGCTCTGGCTTTCTTGGGAGTTATAATCTTAGAACTGCAAGAATGAAGGGAAAGGAAGGGGAGACAGAGAAGTAGAAAAAGTAAATTTATTATGACAGCATAGCGTGCTACCAGGCTGACTACAACATCCCAAGCCAGCGTAGCCCGGTGCTCAGTGATGGGGACACTGCGCCACTAAATGCTGTGGGGAGGGAGCTTTTACCCACTGGTTCCACCCGTCTCCTGTCGCTCATGGCTCAGAATTCACCTAACGGTGCATCAACTCCGTGGCGCCTTGGGGTTGTGTTACCTGCCCCTTGGCAGCCTCTGAGAAAGCCAGGTCCCTGGCGGTCTGCACTTGTCTGAGCTCCTCAGTGACGGCAGACGCCCAGCCGTCTGTAGGGCCTGTGGGTCTGACATGGTGAAGCAGGACAGCTGTGACAAAGCCACCCCGGGAGGGCTGAGTCAGCTGGGGGGCTGGTGGAAGAGGCAAAGGCACCTGAGACAGAGCCTCTCCAGGTAGCAGGCAGCCAAGGTTTGGGACAGCCAAGGGGACCCAGGAAGGAGACATGCTGGGACCTGTGCAGCGGCCGTTTCTGTGGAGGGGAGTGGCTATGTGCTTATGCATTAGGGGAAAGTCCTGCGTGGCCCAGGTCACTGGGCAGCACGTGTCCTGCAAGGGGAACCATCTGGATAGCGGGACCAGGAGAAAGGGATCTCCGAAGCAGCAAAGCCCAAGCAGGGATGCTCCCTAGAGGCTGAAGTCACCTTGGTCTCAGCTAACCTGTTCAAGCCCAGCTCCACACCTCTCCATCTCTACCTGGGCTTCCCCTCTAGGGAGAACACAGCACAGGAGAGCGGGCTCCAGTGCGTCCCAGAGCTCAGGCCGTGTTCCCGGCACCTTTCAGCTCTTCGTGGCCTGGCACGAGAATGAAATGTCCCCAAGGCGGGTGTGCCTGCAGTGGTGCTTCAGCAGGGTTTGTTTTGCAGTTACCATGTAAAGGAAGTGCAGCGCACACACAGCATATGTGTAGTACTTTTGTGTGTTTTCTCATATGAGAAAACCGAGGCATAGAGTTTTCACGTGACTTACCCAGAGCCACGGAGTTCTGGAGTCCAGGCTTTGAACTGTTTCCCTGCACTGATTCTTAATGTGTGACATTTGGTATAAAGAGGATTTAAAATAATGCACCACTGTTGTGGAACTCTTCCTTGGAGCCAGCTATGCTCCCACCTGCCTGAATAAAGCACAAGCCTCATTGGCTGGGCTACGCCGGGTGCCCTAGGCCTGGGCCTGGTCTGCCTTCCCGGACTGCTCTCCTGCCGCCCACCTCCACCTTCCTGCACCCTGGGTCTCCATTAAGCCCTTTGCTGGCCCCATCGCTCCCAAGCTTCCCCTGATCACTGACCTCTCTGGCTTTGCTAGGCAGGTCCTTCTACTGGGTACCCTGTCTACTGGTGGCCCGTGTCTGCGGAATGCCCACCCATCTTTAAAAACTTTGGTCAAATTCCACCCCTTTTCAGGAAGTTCTTCTGCCCCCCTTGGATGGGATGTGGGTCTCCTCTCCTTCAAACCCCTCTTAGCACATTGTCTGGTCTTTCAAGAGACAGTTATTACATTGTGATAGTGATTTATGTTTTTAACCACCATGTCTACCCTCCCATTAACCTCTAAGGGCCCGGCTTACTTCCTGGCCCCTGGAAAGTAAATGTGTACTAAGTGTAAGAAGGGAATGAATGAACTCATAGTCTAGAGTAGGCACAGGACCTCACTCAACTGTTCCAGGGATGCCTTGGTTTCTATCAGGTACCCCATAAAGGGAAGAATTAATCCCCTTCCACCCCTGGTATTCTCTCTCCTAGGTTCAGGCACTTACTTGTTCAACTGAATTGGATGAGAACCTGGTGGTGTAATAGATTTGTCATCCACATCCAATTAATATAGATACACAGACACGTGCAAATGTACACACACAAGTCTTTGGTTAACAATACTGTTTCCCCAATCCAGGTTGATTCTTTATTGGGTTAATGATAATAATAGCTAACACAGGGCAATAGCATGTCTCAAGCAGTTAGTAGATGCTAACTAATTTTATCCTCAGAACAATGTATTGGGATTGATCTTATCATCATAAATGGTTGCCAAGGCAGAGAGAAGATGGGGAAAGTAACTTGCCCAGGGCCACAGAGTTCGCGAGTGTTGGTGGTGGGACCCGGACACAGGCCTTTGTACTGGATCTTCACCACTATGCTCTGCTGCCCGTGGTTCCTGGGGACCACCTGGGAGTCTGCTTCTTTATCATCCTGACAGTACAAGTACTCGCAAAATCCTGCACAAAGATGTGTGCACTGCCCAAGCAGCTCTGTTGCACAGCAGAAGCAGAATCTTGAGCACTTCCGATGAGTTGCTCAGAGTCTGCGAAACGTAAAGTTTCTCAGAAGACCAGAAATGTGATCAAGCACCCAATTTCCAGACTTCTCAGTGCATTTACCAACTGATAATATTCATTCTAATCTCTTGCTGAAATAAACCACACCTCCAGAGACAACTTTTGTCTCTAAGTGTCAGTGTGCAATTCAACATGTAATTTCCTCTTGTGTGTGTTACAATTAGGCAAAGGGAAGGTTATGAATGAACCAGTGTTAGCCGGAGCTGCTTCCCCACAAATGCCAAATTTGCAGTTTCCTCTTTCTGCATTGCGTGCCTGTGGCCCACACCAAAGGGTCACCCTGTGTTTATGCTGGAAGGGACGCTGCTGACTGCCTGGTTTACTCCCTCAGGTCTCAGATGAAGGAATGTTCAGAAAGGAGAAATGCAGCAAGGTAATAATCAACAGAGCAAACAGACAACCTACAGAATGGGAGAGGATATTCACAAACTATACCTCTGACACAGGACTAATATGCAGAATCTACAATGAACTCAAATAAGCCAGCAAGAGCAACACAAATAACACCATTAAAAAGTGGGAAAAACATATGAACTGAATTTTTTCTAAAGAAGATACACAAATGGCCAATGAACATATGAAAAAATGCTCAACATCACTAATCATCAGGGAAATGCAAAATAAAACCACAATGAGATACCACCTCAACCCTATCAGAATGGTCATTATTAAAAAATCAAAAAACAATAGATGTTATCATGGATGCAGTGAAAAAGGAACACTTATACACTGTTAGTGGGACTATAAATTAGTACAACCACTATGGAAAACATTATGGAGATTCCTCAAAGAACTAAAAGTAGACCTACCATTCGATCCAGCAACACCACCGCTGGGTATCTATCCAAAGGAAAAGAAGTTATTATATCAAAAAGACACCTGTACCAGAATGTTTATCACAGCACAATTCACAATTACAAAGATAGGGAATCAACCTAAGTTTATTCCAGTTGATGAGTGGATAAAGACACACGCACACACCGTGGAGTACTACTCAGCCTTAAAAAAGGAATAAAACAATGTCATTTGCAGCAACTTGGATGGAACTAGAGAACATTACCCAAGTGAAGTATCTCACGAATGGAAAAACAAACAGCACATGTTCTCACTAATAAGTGGGAGCTAAACGATGGGTGCACGTGGTCATGAAGTGGTACAAAGGACACTGGAAACTAAGAAGCGGGAGAGGCGGAGTAGGATGATGCATAAAACATTACCCATTGGTACAGTGTACACTATTCTGGTGATGGGACACTAAAAGCCCTGATTTCACCCATGTAACAAAAACACTGTATCCCCTAATATTTCGAAATAAAAATTATTACGAAAAAAGAAAGGTGAAATGATCCCTCGGTGAGTCTGGGGTTCAGAATGCACTGCAATCCCGACTTCTGAGTTGCAGCCAGGACTGTTTCCAGTAAACTACCCAGTGCAGCACTCAGCAGAAATGCTTAGATAAACTTTATCTCATTGATCTGAGCTGGACTGAGTGAGGACGTGTCATCTCTTATTCTTAGTAAAGTGAATTTTGTTAGAACATATTTCACAATTTCACATCTGCATGCTCGTAACCCTGCTAGCTGTGACCCCATCTTAGCTCACTCCTGCCGCAGTGCTTGCTCCATCGCCAAGATCTTGCAACGAACACAACTGCAAGCTGCTTCCAAAGTCTTGACCATTTTTAGTGTATTCTCCTGCTTCCCATTCACTTTTTCTTGTTAATTTCCTTTATTTTGGTACCCTTACTCACATATACCACTTAATCTCAATGAATACAAATGCTTACAGAAATGTGTGCCATCTGTGGTGGCTGAATGTAAAGACATGTTTCAGTTTTTGTAATAGTGTACTTGCAACATTTTCTCTTCTTTACAAAATCTCCTCTTTTTTTGTCTTTCTCTGGTCTTTTGGAAATGCTTCAAAATGTATTTAGACCATCAGCTGCTTTTGTCTGGGGAAACCATGTCGTTGGTGTAGAGTTCTAATTTCTTTCTTAGCTTGAGCAAGAGCTGTTTAATAAGAAACGTTTTGGCTTCCCATACTTTTAAGCCATAGTTTCTATGGAGAGTGTTATTTGACCATCCTCTATTACCCAATTTCCCATAAAAACTAGTTTTTGAAGAGTAAGGCCATGCTCGCTAATGGAAATCCTGCCAGTGGAACGATGGCAGAAGCTGGGGACCGACAGAGGCTGGAGGACAGAGTGGAAATTTTTAACACTCAAAATGTTTGGGTTGTGGCTGGGATGGGTGGGTGTCAAGAGAGAAGAGGAAGGTGGATGTTTGGTAGAATAAAGGAATCCCAAGGAATAATGAAGATTTGAATGATTGGAGAAAGGCCAAAGGAAAACAATTAACAATTAACTGAGAAAATCAGGAGAAAGAAATATAAATGAAAAATAAAGGCCAACAAAAGCAGAAGAATAAAAAGGAAAGGCAAAGAGGAAGGAGGTGCTGAATGATTAGAAATGGCATGAAGCACAGAAATAAAAGTGCACAAGTGAAGGAAAGAAATACCATTCCAGGAAGTTTCTACCTAAGCAGTCAATGACTCACGAGGTCAAAGCCAGAACCCTGGCATAGAGCACATGCTGATGGGCATGGAGGACGAGAACCTCGCCGCTGCTGCCATGCTAGCTCACGTCTTAAAGCCTCGAGTTGAAAATGAAACAAAATCATACCCTGTGGATTCTGAGAAACTGAACTTCTGTTCATGAAGTTCAACAAAAAGGCACAAGACAGTCCATACACATAGTACAGTGGAAAGAAAACAGTCCCGGCAAACAGGAGCCCTGATGCTGGCTGCAGCTCCACCAGACAGGACCAGCCGGTGGTCACGACAGGGTTTTTAGCTACGGAAACTTTTCTTCAAAGAAAGCCAGAAGCCCAATGCACAAAACAGATAAGGGGGAGCTGCCCAGTTTGGGTTGGCAGGTAGGGAACCTGCCCTTCAGCCGCGGAGCCCTCCCTCTGGTGCCTGTGCAGAGGGCATGGACTGTCCAGTCTTCGTCTAGGTAAGTCCTGCTTGTGTTGTTTTTTTTGTTGTTTGTTTGTTTTTTTAAATGAATTGCTGCCACCACTGAAAAATTCAGGATGTTTTACTCTTTTGAAAAATTGGAGCCATGGGCCACTGCAAGTGTGTTGTGGCACTGCAGCAATCAGCAAGAGCTGGAAACCAGTCTCCTTAAATGGGGCACTTTCTTTTTGGCACAGTCCACACTCAGCTGACGTGAATTCTCATACCCCTGCCTAGTAAGGCCCAGTGTAAAAATCTCCGGTTATATATGGCCTCTTAGGGATCTTCCAGCTCGAATCATTCTCCAGCTGTAGGGTTCTTCCCATTTTAGTAAGGAGAGGCCACAGCTTTGGTTGTTCTGTCCTCAAGTTGTAGCTCTTTCATTTGCTTAATTAGAAAGCATGTTGGCAACATAATAAAATGAAGTAGAATGTGGTTGATTATCTTCTGCTGGTAGTTCTCATCCCTGTCCCGGCCACCTCCTCCCTCACGCCACTGAGAGGGGCAGGCCGCTGAGAGTAGGAAAGTTTTGACTTCACACCTAAACCAGAACCCCTTCATCCTCCTCCTGAGAACCTCCCAGCCCAGCTCCACAATCAGGCACATGCCGATGTCCCTCCCAAGCTTTCCCACCCTGGTTGATTTGTCTCAAATATCTTAGGTTTTATGCTCCATTTACTCAAGATACTCTGCAAGTACTTGCCTATTCCGTGACATCATACTCGACACAGCACCACTTGGGTCAGGGAACAGATCCTTCACCATATTGTTTAGTGGCTCCCTGATCACCAGGAGGAGCTAAAGAGTTATTTTCTAAGCTGGTCTCACAGATACCTTTTACACTTCCTCTGATTTCCAAGTTAGATAGTAATAAAAAATGATGAACAAAGACAATACAGGCACAATCTAAAATATTCCAGGTAATTAGAGGAGCATTAAGCTTCAAAATTCAGCATAAAAAACAAGTGTCCAAGTTCAGAGAATTCCTCCACTGTCATTGCCTGGGGTGACTCCTTACCTACCTGTCTTGAAGGTCAAGTTGTCTTTTCATAAAATCATTTACTACCCATTCTTCTACGACAGCTTTGGAGTTCCATGAAATTGCTCAAAATGCAGAACAATGTGGAGAACATGTGTGGAGTGGAGAGGAGATTATGCAGGGCAGCTCTGCATTTCTGGAGACTAGCTGCATTTCTGACCCTGAAAAGGTAACTGATTTGTGGATATGGTTTTGATTTCATCTAAGAGAGGTTTCAACGCTGTGAACAGGCATTGCGAGGGTTTGGAAAAAAGGAAACTATTAGTAACTTGAGATAGGTGGAGATTATAAACCCAAATCAGGATTCATCTTCATGAAGGTAGCCAACTCTTTGGAATACGTGTGTGATGGAGGGGATGTGGTTCGGGAATCGGTCAGCACCTGGGAAGGTGGGGCGGGGAAGATGTTAAAGTCCTTGTTGCACGACTGAGCTGTCAGGGCCTTGTCTGTAAGGCTGTGCTTCACCAGATGAACCACAACATTGCCCTGTGAAGCTTTCCCAAAACTCAATGGATGAGTGATCCATATTTTTAAAACATGATTCTTTCGGTGCTTATGAAAGAAGTGTTAGGTCTGGTGGAGGGTAAACAGATGGCAAGGAGGTGGCTAAGGGCGGAACCAAATTGCAGCGAGGAACTATTCCCTGCTGGGAAAATACATAGTAAAAAGTTCTAGGAACCTTTAACGGACTGAGCGCTCATTACCATCTAATTATCATAACATGGGTGGAGCTTCGTGGAGAATTCTAGAAAAGACACATGCAAAAAGGGAAACTTATATAACCTACCCTGTTACGTAACCTGCCATGTGAAGTAACACCAACCTGTCAATCACCCTCAAAGGTGGGAAACAGCAACCAATCCTGCCAGGGAAAGGCGGGACACACCTGCGGGCTCACCAAAGGCAACACGTGCTCAGCCTCCAGCGTCTTTCTGCACTCGTGGGCACCGGCCCTCTCTCAGGAACGCATTTTCCCTTTGTGTAGCTACCTTTCGTTTCATTCTTTCCTTTATGTGATAATAAACTGTATTAAGTTGCTCTGCTTGCGGCCACTCCGTCACCGGCTGCACTCAGTACCAGCACTCATTCTTGACACTGGGGACTGGCGGACCAGGGAACATCCACACGGTGAACCTAACAATACCACTGTGTAATGTGACGTTGGGAAAGGCAGGAAAGATACAAACTCCGTGAGCAGATTTTCTGTCGGCGGTGGCTACTGGAGCTGTGGGGATGGTATCTGGGTGTTCACTCTGCTCTTCTCTGAAACTTGGCGTTTGCTTTTTAGAAAGGTAAGGTGGCAACACTGCCGTCTGGAGGCACTCAGCTCGGCTCCCACGCAGAGCAAGGAGCAGGAGGGGACTGGCTCCGGGCGGCCCTCCCACCTGCCACCTTCCCTATTTGGCAAGTCTGTGAGTCACCGTCGGGACGCGGCTCCCCTCCCCAGGCCGGCGCTGCCCCTCCGTCTCTCCACCTGCAAACGCGGGGCGTGTGCCACGTGCCCCCACTGTCGCCGCGCCATGACCTAGGGACCCTCGGCCGGGCGCCCTTTCTCCCACTTGGGGAATCTGGGGGAGAGGACGACTGCACCCAGTTAGGGGCAGACATGACACTGACCAGGTATTAGCTCAAGATCGCCGTTGAAGACCCTGCGCCGCAGTCTCCAGCGCCCGCACCAAGCGCCGGGGAGGGGGCGGCTTGCCAGCGGGGCGCCCCAGGACTGCCCGTCCGCGTGGCGGGGAGGGCGCTGCAGACGGACCTCGACGGGCCTCGTTGCCCAGTCGTGTTACGCAACAACTGTGCCGCCGTCATCTGCGCCCTCACTGAGCCGAGGGCGGCGTCTCCGCGTCGCGCGGCCCCTCCGCTCCCGGCCGTCGCGGCTCTCGGGGAGGCCCGGGGCATTTCGACGCTGCCCGCGCACTGCCGGCTCCCGGCCGCCGCCCCGCCCCGGGCGGAGGGGTCCTCTCGGGAGTGCGCGGGGAAGGGGAGGCCGGTCCCTGCCACGCCCGGCGCTCGGGCCGCAGCAGGTAGCACGACCGGCTGCGGCTCGCGGGGAGACACAAAGTGCCTCTGCGAGCGCGCGAGGGTCGCGGGGTGCACAGAGCCGCGCGGGGCCTGGGAGGTGGCGGTGGCGAGGCGCGGACGGGGCGGAGGGGGTGGGAGTCCCGCGCTCCCCCCGAGGCTCGCAGGGTCCTGTCGGCGGCGCCGGCCGTTGCGCAACCCTGGTCGCGCGTAGCACCGGGCCGCGGGCTGCTGGTGGCGCCGCCGCGCAGGGGAGCGGAGGGCTGGGGGCGGGGCGCAGGGGCGGGGCCGAGGAGATCCCGCCCACGCCGGCCGCTGCCATTGGCGGCGCGCAGGGGGCGGGGGCGGGCGCGGCGATTGGGGCCGCGGCCGCCAGTCACGCGGGGCTGGCGGGCGGCGACGTAGCGCGGCGCTCGGAACTGACCTACTAACACACATCTCTCGGCGCGGCCCCGGCGCCGCGGACCCGGCGCGCCCGCCCGCCAGCCCGCCCGCCTCCCCGCCGCGCCCTCGCCGCCCGGCGCCCGCCACCGTCCCGGAGGCCCCTCGCGAGCCCGAGCCCGAGCGCCGCCGGCCCGGCTCCGCCGCCCCTTTCTCTCCTCGCCCGCCCGGGAGCAGGAACATGGTAAGTGCTCCGCCCACCGCCGGCCGGGAGCCGCGCCGCTCCGCAGACGCGCGGCGGGCGGGCGGGCGCGGGTGCGGGCCGGGCTGCGCGCGGTCCCCGGCGGCGGCGGGCGTGCGCGGGGCGGTCGTTACATAAACTTTTGCTGCCTTGTCGGGATGGGACTCGCCACCTTTAGGTGGCTCCTTTGATTGCAGCTCCCGGCGCCGGCACGTAGCCCGCTGGTCCCGCTCCCCCGCGGGTGTTGCATAATGTCTCCTGATTCCGGGAGAACTGATGTTTGGGTAGGGAAGGGCGCCGGGGGCCGAGCCACTCCGGGCGGGAAGATGCTCTTTCCCCCTCCCGTCCCTTCGCGGGGCCGGCGCCGCGGGGCAGAGGACGGCGTTGAGTAATGGGGATGGTGTTGGTTTGCTCGCTGGGAAAGGGCTGGTGGCGTGAACGGTGACGGCATTCGGAGAATGCCTGCTCGGCGTTTGTTTGTGTCAGCGGCTGTGTCTGCACAGGCGTTTTCCACCCTGTTTGTCGTCAGCGTGTTTTACAAGCCCTCGGGAAGGTTGTGGGATTTGTCCTTTCATACATTGCATAATATGCCCACGGCGAAAGGTTGGCAAGGATTACGGGCTGATGTGGGAATGTGCGCGCGTGTGCGCAATGATTTGGTAATTTTAGCGCAGCACTGGGTATTAGATCGTTATTTTCGTCTGTATTACTTCCCAAATTAACACGTTTTAAAACTGTCCTACAAAGCATAAAAGGAAGAATTCCTCGGATTGAATTCTGATCTCGGGTACTACTAGGGTTAGCCCTTTCGGTGTTCCAGAGCTGTTATTTTTGAATCTGGGACGAACCATTGTGACGTTTTCCTCCCCACCTTCCTAATTTTAATGCATGCCCTTTTTTCTCACCTTAATTGTCATTGCTTTTTCAGACACGACAAGACAGATCACATAATAGTTTCCTGGAAATGTTGCATTATGTAACTGCCAAATTTGCTGGCAGTGAGCATACAGAGAGGGAGGTAATTACGTGATTTTATAATCTTGCTACAAAGAAAGTAGGACACTCTCAGCCTTTAAGAATGTCACTATAACTGTTTTGGGTGTTTCTTTTTTCTCCTTAATGATATTTTAAACAGGAAAGTAGACAGCCGGGTAAGCATTGAGTTTGCTCACGCTACCGAATGTGTCTTTTGCCCTAAATGAAATGTGCGTTCTTCTAAATTTAGCCCTTTCACATTTTAACAATTGTGGCCTGGCAGTGCTATTTCTGGTGTTTTCTCCAGGGCTGTGTGCAAATACATGTCCAAGGCCATTTGCTGTAGTTTCAACTGCACGCCTTCAAAGACCTTCGATAAGATTGTATTTTTAGGAAGGCATTTCGCACACCCGATGGTTTGACGCTGACTCCCGTTTATCTTTTTAAGGATACTTTAGGAAACTGCTGTTCTGAGAACAGCAGGCAAGGCCAAGTGTCATCTTCTGTTCTTGGCTTTTGTAATAACAACAGCAAATTAGGTCAGAAGTATTTATTTCACATCGTATTTTTTTCCCCAGACCAGATATGATTTATGGGAAACAGAAATAGGTTAGTAGATTGTTTTTTTGCCTGGATACCCTAGTTTTACCCATGTGAAGATATATGAATATATAATTTGCCCAGATATTAAATTTCTTCCAGGATTGTTACGTAGGGTAATTACGTGTGACTGTATGTATATATGTATATGAACAGATTTTTTTCCTAACGTTACATTTAAATAAAGTGCAGGATTTTTTTGGTGGGGGCGTGGGAACGTACTAAAAGCGCTTCACCTCTGGAACATAACATATTTCACCCCCAAGTAATTGCCGCCTCTTTCCGAGAAGCTAGTGTTGCCCTAGGCCCGCGAGCATCGGCCCCCAGTTCCTGTGCGAGCTCGGGTGGGAGCGAGCCTCGGCCTGCGGGAGGCCGCGTGGCGCCACCTCCGGATCGCGACCTCCCGGCGCGCCCCTCTCCTGCGGACCCGTGGGGTCTTCGGGAAGCCGAGGCTGCGGACGGCGGGGCTAGGGGCGGCACTGGGGTGGCGGGCGGGGACCGTTGCCTGGGACCAAAAAGCGCCTCCGGGCGGCAGCGAGACCCGGCTGCGCCGTGGCCTGCGCGCCTCCCCGCCCCCTCCCCGCATTCCTTTGTTCTGGCGCGGGGGTCCTCGCGGCGCCGAGGCCCCGCCGCGCCGCCCACCGGAGGGAGGCGGGTCTCGGGGAGGCGCCGCGTGGGGCGCGGCCCTCGTGTCCGGGCCCTGGGGACTGGCCGGGCCCGGGCGTGCGGGTGCGCAGTCGGCTCGCCCGGCCGCGCGAGGCGGGGAGCGGAGGCCCGAGCGCGGGCACGGGGCGGAGCGGGGCGGCCCGGGCGACCCGGCGAGCTGGCGTCTCGGCGGCCGCCCTCAGCTGGGGCGAAGCCAGGGCCTGACTGCACGCCTTTTGCACCGTGAGGTTCTGAAAGCCCGCAGACACCTTTGTTCAAGGCGTCCTCACGGTATTTCTGAGCCAGGCGCTTCTCCGCTGCAGAAGTGAAACAGACGTTGAGATAAACCTCCAAATGTCCACAGACCGCAAAAATTGGGGGTGGGTATTGATAGTGATAAAAAGGAAGGCCCCAGCTTGACTTTGGCCACTAGAGCCTGTTTTTTTCTTTTTTAACCTTTACTTTATGTGGTTAAAGGCTAGAGTAGAGAGAACTCAGATCTCCAGAGTTGAAAATAAAAGGAAAATGCCCACATAGACATGCTGTCCTACTGTAAAACTGTAGTACTTTCATCCTGCCATAAAGACTTCCAGCATCGTGCTCACGCAGCAACTCACAGTGACTTCATGGAGACATCGCACATGTTCTCTGAAAGCGCAGCAACGCGGTCTGCTCTGTGTCGAAAATGGACGGAAAACTTGGCTTCTGTGGGGTCACATCCTACACCCCTGTCCCTAATCGGTTTCCCTCTGTTACCGGCTGCTTTCAGTCGCTAGAAACGCGCTTTGGTGAGGTGGAAAAAGCGTAGGCTCTGAGCTCACAACAACCCTGGGGCCTGGGTTGTGTCCCTCTGATACCCTGATTTCCATCAACCTCCAGGGTAAACTGAGGGAGTAGAACCTGTTGAGCTGGGCAGCTGTAGGCAGCTCAGTAAAGGCTTCCTGTAATTGACCAGGAATGAGAGTTTACGTGTAGATAATGTATATGTATTCGCCTTCATTTTTCACTGCTCAACATCTCTGTGCGGTAACAGTAAGGATTGTTGTTGGAATTAAGCCTGTGAAGATCTTTCTTGAGATACTTGTTTGTTCTAATAATGATTAGTTTTTATGAAAACTGTTTGCCAGTACATCCAGTGTTAATTTCAGTTTGAAAGGAATTCTTGACAGGATTGCATAACCTCAAACTTCCCAAACCATGAGGGTAATGTTTTGGGGAACTGTTTGAAGGAGCAGAGAGATGAGTAGATGGTGGCGGGAATGGTGTAACAAGTGCCAAACATCTCAGCGTTTTCCAGTTCATTCGAACTTTCTGTGACGCGTTTTCTTCTGCCTGGATGGTCTCTGCACCAAAAACCTTGTAGTCTGAGATCAGCAGTGGCTGGCCAGACCCCACAGCTCGGCTCTCTTATAGTGGGTGTAGGTAGCCCGAAAACTAAGGCCAAAGCCTGTGAAACTGTTTGTATTTACCATTCTGACGAACAGAAGAAAACTCCATTTGGTTTACCGACAGAAAGAGCTTGCTACTGACGGTCATCCTTGCCTGGATACTGTCATTCTTCAGAAAGGAGGTGAAGCGCCAGTACTTACCACTCACTCACTCTGCGCTGCCAAGCATGGCATGGAGGGCTTTTATTATCATCCCTGTTTTATAGGTGGGAGCTCGAGAGTTCAGAGAAATTGATTAGCCTGAAAAGGAGAAGGGAATTTACACCTTGCCACAGTGTGTTCTCACACTCACTGTAGTTTTTGAAACAATTTCCTCTTCTGTGTGAAAGGCTTATCTTTGTGAAGTGCAATTGTAACAGCACTGTGATGCAACAGCCTGAAAATTAAAACCCTTTGTGAGGCCCTTGCACACATTGAGCAATGTGTCTGACTCACCAGCTGAGTGGATTTTTCTAGTTGACCTTGCCTTGGTCATTAGAGTCAATTCCGAGATGTAAATATGATTGCAGCATGAAATGGAAAGGTGAAGTCATACTGCCTAGGCTTTATTTTTACCCAAGTTAAACTCACACATACTTCATTATTTCCATTGTAATCCAGATGGCATTGATGCTGTTAAAGCTGTTTATTTTTAATCTGTATTGAGGAATGGGAGCACTCTTGGGATTCAATTCAAAATATAACACAAACAATGTCATTGAAATTTCTTTTAATATTCATTTCTTGTTTTTGTAAGGTATGCACGTATTTCACAGGGTTAACACATTGTTTGGTATCCTGTTATTTTTTTCTAAATTATATTTGAGTTGATTTTTATTCAGATTGGACTTGTATGAGAATGTTGAAAGACATGTGACCTTTGATCACAGACATTACATAAGAATTATTTAGTTTCAAAATGAATTTTTATTACCCACCCCCAATTAGCTCTCAAATTTCTTTCCAAATAAGTTCTTGTAGTTTTTTTTTTAAAAAACTGTTTCTCATATGGTTTTAATTAGCGAACATAATCTTGTTTTTATAATGAGAAAGTTTAATAGGGATTTACCAGATGCCATTTACCAATAATCTCTGCTTTGAGAACTCAGTTGCATTGGAATCAGAATGGTGCTGATAAGCCTTTTAGTTATCAGAACATGGTGTCTTTTATTAATTAGTTTTCTAGGGATCTTAAACTGTTAGTAGCCTTCAAATAAACACTAAAAATAAGCATTTTTTAATCCACTCTATTAATAAGGTACATAGTAACATAAATGACATTTGCAATCACCCACTGACTGGATTAGTGGATGGGAACGAAGAAATTAAAAAGCCAAGCTGAGGAAAATTGGGGTGATTCTGCAGTATCCCTAGAAATATTCAAAAACTTTCTCCACTGGACTGCCCTCCCCCCCAGCCCACACCATTTTTGCCATCATTAATTACACCATGTTGCATATATTACTTATCCATTGCAGAATTTCCTACAATTTGGTGTCCCTTAAGATTTCAGATTAGTTGCTAGACTGATCAATTATCGTTTCAAAAGTTTCAAGAATATGAATGGTCCCCATTTTGAAGTTTCTGTGGATTTTTTTTGAAATGCGTTACTGTTCTCCTTCTCCCCCACCCCCCACTTACTCTCCCTCTTTAGTGAGAGCTGTCTTTATTTCTCAAGCCATGCGATTAATTGTTTGGTTGTGCTAGTGTTTACATACCCTGTGGAATCTTCAGAATAATTTCATTGTATGTTAGGTTACAAACACTAACCTCCTATAAAAGAATGTCACGTTACACTATTTCATTAAATTACATCGATGCTATAATAAAATGCAATGTTGTCATCCTATTTATTCAGTTTAAAACTAATTTACAACTAGTCCTTTGTTGTAATATTTTCATTTATCGTGAACTCAATCAGGTTTATTTACAGATGCACCCAAATAGAAAAAGTAGGTCAATTTGTTGCTGTGATAGCATAGATTCTGGCAAAGTGTGAGAGTCTGTTTATGTGTGTGTGTTCCCTGTCTTGATCGAGTACATATTTCTCTCTAACTTAGGGTTAGGTGCTTGCTAGAGACAAAATTATGTTATAATGTGAAGCACTTAGCTAGTACTTAGAAAGGTTTAGCATAATTTTCTTAATTTAAAAAGCCTTTTCATTTTCATCAGGATTAGAAAATCCTCTTGCAACCTCAGTGTTTTCTGACTGAATTTTTTGCTCCCCCATACCTCTTTGGTTGTACAGGTGGCTTATTTTCTTATTTTATCTCTGCTTTAAATACTGAATTTTTTTTCCTTATCCATGAAAAGAAATGAAGCATTTCATTGATGCAAACATCGTGGATTTTACCCATAGGAAGAAAACGTAGGTTAACATTTTGCTTACTGGTATTAATAGTTAAAAGTATAAAGAGCTTCGAATTGATTGATTATTTTTTTTTTCATTAAAAATGGCACTTCCCCCAAAACAAACCTTCTTACTAGAGAGATGGTTTACAGTTTAACGTAACTTATGTTTATATTGAATTATACATCTGAGGGAGTAAACAATATCTTCAGAGAGTAGAGGGAAAATGAGATATTTCTATTAAAAAATTTGCCAGATCATTGGGCATATCAAATAGTATTTCATCTTGTATTGACAGAATTTTAAAAGCAAAATATATAATAAAAGCATTTTGCAATAAAACTTATTCTTTAAAGTTATAATCAATAAAAATTTCTCATAGTATATTTTAATGTCTAAACTATTAGTAAGATCTTAGATGCTTGAAATAAAGCATGTTTCTTTTATTTTTTTGTAAAGAGTTTAAATTGTCAAACACAATTTTTGAGAGATAGGCAGAGACTAGAAAAGATAAAGATCTATCTTTATAAACATAAGTAATGAGATAACTCCTTAAAGATAAATTTGATCTAGAATTTATGTTGTGAAATTGTATTCTTTTAGATAATTTTCTAAATCAAATGTAATTTTTAATTAAAAACAATATTTAGGTTATCTGACTTAAACTTTAAAAGTCTAGACTTATTATATAACTCTTATTTATAGAAATAGTGTGATGTACTATAAAAATGTATTAATTGGTGATGGCACTTTCAGAGTAGGTATAGAAAAACACGTCAACTGGCATGTGATGACGCCTGCTCTTAAATTTTTCTTTTTTATTTGTGTTTTAAGAACCAGTCGTATCATCCAGTGGGTGTAATGAAGGTAATGGTGCTGAATACACTAACATCATAGACTTGGCATGTAGTGGCGATTATTCACCAGAAAAGAAACTTAGGCAGTGACTAATGTGCCACAGCATTAAATGGCGATTTGAAAAGATGACACATGGATGAAGTAATTGTTAAATTAATCATAAGGGAAAATATTGGGATTTGAAATAAAGTTGTTAGGTTAGCGTAAATACTGACTTTTTGGAAGGCATTGTAAACTACCTTTACCTTTGCCTTAATTTAATTGTTGAGGAACATAAGTACAGCATGGAGCCTGCCTATGCCTCTCACTGCTGTATGATCGTGGGAAAGTCAGACTTGCTGTCTTTTAGCTGGTTCATCTGCAAAATGACAGAGTCAGAGAGACATTGCCCTCCCGATTTTGAAAAAGTTTTGTTGAAAAAAAAAAGAATCACAGGTGATAATGTCCACAGCTACCATATTTCTTTTCCCGTATTTTAACATAAATAGGATTACCAGGAGATTAACACTTAGCAAGGAAATGAAAATAAATAAAATGTTTTCTCAATTCATCAAGGACTCTCAGGATATGAAACAACTCTGAGGAAGGTGGAGGAAAGTTCTAGATGGTACCTTGCTAGCTTAAGTTAGGACAGCATCTAAAAGTGCCTCACAGCCGCCAAGGTATCTTAGTACAGGGGTGTGTATTACTCAGGAATGAAAGTGACACAGAGGACTGCGTGTGGCGAGACCGCGTTGCACCGGCATAGAGCAATCTGTGCGAGTGTAGGAGCGGGGGCCGTCGAGGGAGCTGGGCTGGAATCTGAGTGTTGCCACTTACGTAGCAGTGTGACACCAGGCAGTTGGTCCCTGTAAAGGTCGGTGGAAGGAAACAGGTCAGGCTCCCAGTGCCGGCTGCAAAGCAAGTGTCCCGTAAATGGCGCCGTCTTGCGGTTTTTGTTGCTAGCACCATACTTAAACCGCGCCGTCAGAAACGATGCGCCGGGCCCCCACCCCGTGTCTGGAGCACTGTGCACACGCCTGGTGCTCGCGTGTTTTTCTCCTACCCGGACTGCAAATGCCTGGAGTCCCAGGAGTTTGATTTTGCATCTCTCTTTATGTGCCCCAAGTCTAGCTCAGTGCTCGGTACACAGTAGGTGCTCTATATGTGTTGAATAAGCCAATTAATGAATAAAAGAAGCTGTCAATAAGTAAAATATATTCTTTAGAATTCACTTAATAACATTAAATTTCTCAAAAAGAAAGCATCAGAAGTGTTCTTATCTTCTTATAAAAGGTGACTATCAATCAAATGTTGAGCACCTAATATCTTCAATTTGTTGCTAGAAGACCACAAATACATTTTAATTTCCTCCCTGAAGTAATTTGCAGCCTGGTTGGACATAGAAGACAAACACGCAGAAGGACACACGGTGTGTGAGGCCAGCACCTCTCTGCGTCATTCCCCAGTGTTGGCAAACTCTTTTCAGCACTGCGAGGTTATGTGATAAATACTATTATGGGAGATATCCTAAGATAGAATGTGGAAATTTGCCAGTTGAGTCGTAGAATTAATGAATATGTGCAGACGCGAGAAGAATCACAGATTTATGGTGGCACATAGTGAAATTCAGACAGAAGATTAAGAACAAATGAAGTTTTCTGTAGTTTTTAAAGCACCAGCCAAGTTGTAGAGATGATAAAGGGGACATGCAGTAGACCTAGATAGCTTAGTGGACTTAGTGGACTTAGACAGCTGGAAGAGAGAGGCTGGAGAAAATTTAAGGCAAATGGGGCTATTTTTGTTAAATGGAAGCAGGATTGCTGTTTCTATGTGGCCTAGCGACGCCGCGCCAGCAACGTGCCGCGGCACACGCTTGGGACCCAGAGCCCGGGGAGAGGAGAAGTCACGCAGAGTTTAGGAAGAATAACTAATGCAGAATGGTGGGGCATTTCAAAAGCATTACTGTAAAAACTCGTAAGTGAGGCAACACCTGAAAGAATCTGACTTTTTTCTAAGAAAGGGACAAATAGGTAATGCTTGGAAGAGGAAGATTCTCAAGGGAAGGTGACCAGGGTGGTAGCCTGCAAGGAACCACGTGCTGTGCGCAAACCGAAGGTTAAAAAATGTAGTGGGGATTTGAAGGCACCCTGGGAAAGATAAGGCAGTTGTCCTCCTTAGCGGGCGTTTCTCCCCAATGCCCCCACCGATAACTTAGCGTGGGACCTCACTGGATGGGGCATGCACACGCCAGCAGGAGAGCAGGACTCATTCAACACGCAGAGGAAAAAGGCTTTGCATGCTAGAAGAAAAAACCTAAGTGGAAATTACAGGGAATAGTACTGTTTTACTAAGCGATAAATAGTGAGATTCCTTTTCTACAACGTCACTGCCGACTGTGACACGCTCCTTGCCTTCATTGCCCATTAAAGTTTGATTATCAAAGAACAAACAGAAACTTGGGATTAGTAATCACAAATTTCTCTGAGTTGTGACTAGCTGTTGCCTTAACTGTTTAATGAACTTTAAAAACACAACATGAAACCTTATTCTTTGTGATCCTGAAATTATTACATCATTCCTTCCATTCCTTCGGGAAAAGACAAAAGAAGCTGGCAGGCTTTTCCAATTGATAAAATTAAACTTCATTTCATTAGTCATTATAAAACTATGCATAAGAAAGAAATAGTGACATTCATCTTTTTTAATATGGCAGGGTAGAGTGCCACTATATGCAGACAGTGCTGAATGAGCAGTTTTACCACCTCTACTTTACAAAAAATATCGCCAGCTGGGAAATTAGGTAGAGAATCAGTGTCTACAAACACAAGTTAGGTCCAAAAAGCACTGTGAAAAGATTGTTATTGGAGCATAATATGGATTTTTTATCTTGTGTCAAGGCAACTGTCAGGCCAAATTCATAAGTATTTCATCAGTGGAAGAGGAAGCTAATTGATGATTCTATTTTTGAATTCTTGCATTTTACTTGAAACTAATTAGTGAAACTGAAAAAATTATTTCTATAATTATAGTCTCTTGGCTTAAAATAATTTTAAGTTTCAAGAATGCACTGTACTTCTTTTTAAAAAGTCCCTTTGAATAGTTACTGTTTATTATAGTCCAAAGCTAATATATAATTGAAATCTATTATGATAGAATTTTCAGAACCAAAAAAAAGTATTTTGAAGGTTCGATCTTGAATGTTTTGACAGATCAATTTAAAGGAATCAGAAAAAGGAACGTTTCTCATCTCATAAGCTCAGATGCCATTTGCTCAGATATGAGCCCACCCAGCGGTCAGGGGTGTGATGGGCAGGTTTATGTCTGCCTTAGGGCACAGGTTAAAACCAAAAACAACTCAGTTGTTAATGAGGCTTTTATTCTGGTGTTTGTGAAGAAAAATTATCTCCATTTATATTTTATTCCATATAGGATTGCAGAACCTGTTTACTGATAGTAAAGTCATTTACTTGGTAAAGTTCCTTTTGCAAGGTGAGCACGTTTGCCTGGCAGTGATTTAAATGTTATCTAAAATTATTAAAGAAGCATCACAATGCGTGCGTAGTATTTAGAAACTTACCAGCCAGAGGCGATCTGTCATTTCCTTCCTGTAGTGGCCCACACCCGACCATTTCTCTTTAGCACAGCCTTCCTCTACTTCTCCTGAGGCAGTGCTGGTTTTGTTTTTGTTTTTTTCTTACTCTCTGGGACCACAGAGTCCCCTGCTGATGAAGCTCACTGGGGATTTGTCCTTACTGCTTTATGGTGCAGATATTTGGGAACTTCCTTCCTTCCTGAGACTGTGAACTCTGAAGGAAAGAATGGTGCCTTGTTCTGCCTGTAGACCCTAAGTGCTTAGCACAGTTCCGTGCACATCACTGGTGATAAACATGTGGCACATGCATAACTGCTTCTTCTCATGTATTGCAGATAACCAAGGAGACCCTACTCCGTGCAGTAAGAGGAGCCTGACAGATTTATCCTGAACAGTAGAACAAAAGGAAGAATATTGATGGATTTTACACCACAGTTTTTGAAGAGGTTGAGAATACCGGGAAAATAATTTGTTCTCCTATACCGCATTTATAGGGTCAGGTTGTTTCTGATGCAGCTGAGAAAAATGCAGACCATCAAAAAGGAGCAGGCGTCCCTTGATACTAGTAGCGGCGTGGACAGGGTGACGGTGCTGAGTTCTGCTTTAACCGAAGTGTCGGAAGACTTGACCACCGGCGAAGAGCTGCTTCTGAGTGAAGGAAGTGTGGGGAAAAACAAATCTTCCGCATGTCGGAGGAAACGGGAATTCATTCCTGACGAAAAGAAAGATGCTATGTACTGGGAAAAAAGGCGGAAAAATAACGAAGCTGCCAAGAGATCTCGTGAGAAGCGTCGACTGAATGACCTGGTTTTGGAGAACAAACTAATTGCACTGGGAGAAGAAAATGCCACTTTAAAAGCTGAACTGCTTTCACTAAAATTAAAGTTTGGTTTAATTAGCTCCACAGCATACGCTCAAGAGATTCAGAAGCTCAGTAATTCTACAGCTGTGTACTTCCAAGACTACCAGACTTCCAAATCCAACGTGGGCTCCTTTGTGGACGAACACGAGCCCTCCGTGGTGGCAAGCAGTTGCATTTCTGTCATTAAACACTCTCCACAAAGCTCTCTGTCCGACGTCTCGGAAGCGTCCTCGGTAGAGCACACGCAGGAGAGTCCCATGCAGGGGAGCTGCCGCAGTCCGGAGAGCAAGTTCCAAGGCATCAAGCAGGAGCCGCTGGAGCTGGAGAGCTACGCGCGGGAGCCGAGAGACGACCGAGGCCCCTACGCAGCGTCCATCTATCAGAACTACGTGGGGAGTTCTTTTTCTGGCTACTCACACTCTCCGCCTCTCTTGCAAGTCACCCGCTCCTCCAGCAACTCTCCAAGAACATCAGAAACCGACGATGGTGTCGTGGGCAAGTCATCCGATGGAGAAGATGAGCAGCAGGTCCCCAAAGGCCCCATCCACTCTCCTGTCGACCGTAAATGTGCACACCCGATGGTGGTTAAAGTTCCGGAAGTGAATTCCTCTGCCCTGCCACACAAGCTTCGCATCAAAGCCAAAGCCATGCAGATCAAAGTAGAAGCGTTTGATGGTGAATTCGATGCCACACAGAAACTTTCCTCGCCTGTCGACATGACATCTAAAAGACAATTCGAACTCGAAAAGCATCGTGCCCCAAGTGTGGTACATTCTTCCCTCACTCCTTTCTCGGTGCAGGTGACTAACATTCAGGATTGGGCTCTCAAATCGGAGCACTGGCATCAGAAAGAGCTGGGTGGCAAAACTCAGAGTAGTTTCAAAACTGGAGTTGTTGAAATTAAAGACAGTGGCTTCAGAGTTTCTGACCCAGAGAATTTGTATTTGAAGCAGGGCATAGCAAACTTATCTGCAGAGGTTGTCTCACTCAAGAGACTTATAGCCACACAACCAATCTCTGCTTCAGACTCTGGGTAAATTACTACTGAGTAGGAGCTAGGCATTTAGAAAGATGTCATTTGCAATAGATCAGTACGTTTTGTATTATGCTGAATTTTCACTGGACCTGTGATGTCATTTCACTGTAATGTGCACATGGTGTCTGTTTGGTGTCTTTTGTGCACAAATTATGATGAAGATTAGATTATGTTATCACTCTGCCTTGTGTATAGTCAAATAGTCCATACAAAGGCTGTATATAGTGAACATTATTTTTGTTGTTCTATTATAAAGTGTGTAAGTTACCAGTTTCAATAAAGGATTGGTGACAAGCACAGAGCTTCTGCTCCATTGCACTTGATTTACTGGGAAAAAAAGCAATTTAAGTTGCAAAAGTAGGTATTAAAGTTTTCTACATTTTACGTATGTGGGAGAATTTTCTCACCTGAATAAGGGAAAACTGAAGTATAAGTTCAACAAATAATTTGTTTTTCTAAACAAATTTAGATTTAAAAACCTTCTAAAGAGAAAGAAAAAAATAACTGAATTTTCTTGCATTTGAGACTAATTTCCTAAATTACTCCCCATTTTTTATTTTTCTTTCAGTTTTCTTAAAATTAATTTTTAAATGGAAAAATCCAAGTTGTTTGGTAACAGCCTGTGTTTAGTCATCTCTCTTTTAAGTATGACACAGAGATGTGGGTAGTTGAGTCATTGACCCACTTTATTAGATTAAAGGGTGTTTCAAAAGAGTGGATAAAGACTAAGGATGGAGGCATTTTTGTGTTACTGTAAGTCTTAACAGTTCTGGATTGTGTCAGGACACTAAACTAAATACTGTTTTTATTTAGTTTCCAAAATTCCAAAGAACACATCAGTTACCACATACCAACATAGTCTTAGTGTATGTAATGACCCTTTTTTTAAGATTTGCTAATGATGACTGTAAATAGTAGCTCTATATCTTCAGGTGTTAGTTTAGAAATTATAGAAATCCAGAAAAAAGCATCATCCTAAGTAAACTGAGGATAAGACCATCACTGGTTATTTGTCCGAGATCTTCGGTGCCCCAGAGAAACCAGTGCCATCAGACACAGTGCAAGAGTGCTGCTGTCGCGGTGTGACTGGGACGGGGTCGGGTGGACGGTAAGTCAGGCACGGCTTCCCCCAGAGGTAGCTCCTCACCAGAGCCCTCTCCAGGATCGTGTCTTTCCACACTGCCCTCTTTTCTGTCTGGAAGTAGGTGACGGGCTTGGGGAGTCCTGGGACAGGCGCAGTGGCCCTCTCTCCCCGCCTGCATCTCATGTTGGCACCGGGCAAGAGGGAGGCATGAAGAGCAATGCTACCATCCCATTTGAGAAGTCTGCAGTTTTTTGGCTGCCCGATTTGCATAAAAGCTTGATTTTTAATATGCTAGATTTCCTAAACTTTCATATTTTAAAAAGTGTGGTGCTTTGTATTGAAGGCAATGCCTGTGACACACACGTGCCATCCACTTTGTCCTTGTGGCCATGGTGACCACTTTTCTCTTAGAGAAATGTGTTTCTGGGCTCGGCCCTTGGCCTTCTCTCCTCAGTATTTTATCGGCACCTGGGTGAGGCCCAAAGGCAAACTCCTTGCACCTGTGGATGTTATAAAACAGAGAAGGAGGGCTAAAATATTGGACGGGAATCAGGATCCAAAAGTCTTTGACAGCCTAGAACAGATGGAATGAATCAAACAATATGAAATATAATAGGAATACAATGTAAAGCCAAGTTTCTATGTTAAAAAAAGACTATTCAAATTCACAACTGGGAGAAAAACAAAATAACTACACTTTTAAAGAAAGCTGTAGTTCCCTCAAGCTTACTATGGGTCACAACCAGTGGAACGTTGGGTCGTGTCTGTGCAAATAGCGTCCAAACACAGACAGCTGGTGTCTGTACCTGGGGGTGTGCGTGGTAAGAGGCATGATGGCAAACATTCCAGAGGAGATGGGAGATTTTGCAACTGTGAAATAAAAGAAAATAATAAGAAAACTGTTGGTAAATTTTCCAGAGGAGTGAAGAACTTTATGAGGTACTGGAAGGGAAAATAAGTGGATAACAGCAAGAAACGTAACTCTCAAGTTGTTTTAAGGAAGAATTTTGTATCTCGAAGCAGTGCAGAAGCCAGGAGCACCTTTGCTGGTTAGTATTTGCTGAGTGTCAGCGCTCATGGTGAATGTCACACGTGGACACCATCGTTGGTGCTCTCTTCCTCGGTCTCCTGCGCCTTATCATTTCAAAGATGGAACCTATCGTTGGGATGATGTTTAAAATGTGACTCCTTGGAAATAAAAGGAATGTCATAAGCAATTCCAAACCCACTAAAAAAGAAAATAAAAAGTAAAATTACACTGACAGTTTGGTTTCATGATGTCAACTGAGGAAATGCTACCTCTTTCCCACTTACAAAGCCCCCCAAAATGGTAGAAAATGTGTTTAAAATCAAATAAATCAATAACTATACTCAGAAATAAGAAACACAAACCTCAGAGCTGCCAGTGTCTTAAGAATTCCCACGAAGGTGGCTATCAGGTGGGCCTGAATAGCGAGAGGATAAGAGGAAGCCACAGGTGAGCACGACCAGAGAAGGCCCCAAAGGGCCCCTGGCCAGGCGAGGGTACACACAAGGAGAGGGCCCGCAGGGGGCCGACCGCCGCCACCAGCTGGGCAGGTGTGAGCAGGGAGCCCACAGCACAGAGGCAGGCGGGGTTTCGCCCTGGGGGCTGACACACGTCCCCCAAGACGCCCTTCCTGGCAGCATAGCCATCCTGTGTCCAACTGTATCTCATTGTTTGGGACTTTTTCCATTTTTTTTTCCCTTGCTGTGCTCATTTTATGAAGAATACCGAGAGGCAGGCTGACCTGTCGCAGCTCGCTCAGCCAGCCAGTGGCGCAGCACCGTCGGGACGCAGGCCCTGCCCTGGGACAGGGGAGACCCGCAAGGCAGCGAGCGGGCGCTTCGGTTCTTCCCCTGCCGTCGCCAGGGAGTTGAGACTGAGGAGTCCCTGCGCTGTGCAGGAGAAAAGGAAGAAATCCAAGCAAGCATCCAAAGTATCCGAAGGCTTTTCTCTGTAAGTTAGTAAAACTGTCTTCAAGCATCTATGTCTACAGATGTATAATAGCCGTCTGATAACTGTAATTTTTTATCTTCAGTGAGCAAATAGTCCCAAATAAAAACAGCTGACGTCTGTGCATGATTTCCACTTCACACATGCGCACACGTAAGTATGTCTGGATATCTGCATCCTTCCTCTACTGAAGTCAAATCCCTCGTAAATGGGCACATTTTGACACAGCAATTGTTAATTAAAAACTTGTGAAAAGTTAATAAATTGTGTTAGTTTTTTTTTACAAACTAGTAGCTATTAAGCTCATTTTTTGAAAACTGGAAATTATCTCTGAGAAATGAGACTCAGTGGCAGTGCCACCAATAATGCGACAGTTTATGTTGATTTTGTGTGTAGTGGGGCAGGGCTGGGGACCTGTGCAAGTTGTGCAATCACTGGGGGACTCGTGCCGCATCCCACTGGCTACTTGCACCAGAAAAATCTAAATAAGAAAAACTTGCCAAGGCTGTGAAATTGTGGGATACTCAAAATACCAGTAAGGAGAGAGAAGAGAAAATCCAGAATGATGAACTAAAGTTTTCCTAGGAAAATGTGAAGACATCTAATTGGAAGTTAATATACAACGCAACCAGAGCCAGGCACAGTGGCAGGCGCCTGTAGTCCCAGCTACTCGGGCATCTGAGGCAGGAGCATTGCTTGAGCCTGGGAGTTCAAGGCCAGTCTGAGCAACATAGCAAGACCCCATCTCAAAAAAATTAAAATAAAATACAACTGGTTTAAAGACTTTAGCAGTATTTTCCACAAAAGTAGTACTAGTACTAGTACTGATTGTAGTGGACGTGAGGAAAACACTAATTCAAGAACTAATGGAAGTAAGACGTGGCGGTGCTGTGAGTGAAGGAGGAAAGTCGGCACTGGGAGGCGGCAAGCACTGCTTAGGAGACAGCCGCCGTCTCTGCTGAGTCACGCCGGCGCCTGTCAGAGCCGCCGTCTGCTGAGTGTCGACAAGGTCATGGGCAGACCGGCGGCAAGTGGACGCTTACAAAGTAAACTGTGTCAGCTACGTCGCCCAGACGGGTCTGAGAGCTGGATTGATGCCTCGCTTTGGCCAATCTTACCCGCTTGGGAAGGAAGAGGTCACTGTGGGGAAGTGTTAATACTCGAATAAAGTCCAGAGTTCTAGAGGTCAAGAATAAGGCCCTTTCGAAAGAGCACATGAAAAAAAATGACGGGAAAGAAGGAAAAAGCATCGTTCAAGAAGAATAATGTAACAGTTTAACAAAGGAGAGCTGAGGAACAGGGAGAAACTTCAAAATTAATAACCCCTGAAGTAAACAGGTATTTCAGTGTAACAGGGATTTTTTTTAAGTTATTCCAACAGCTGTGTCAGATTTCCAGTGAGAGGGAATTTTCTTTCTGAGAAGAGAATTTTGACATGACACTGGGGTCCAGGAAAAGCCTTAAAAACACTGATGTCCGCGGGTGCCGTGCACAGACTGGCGCGATGCTGTGCCGAGAGCGAGGGCACAGACGTGCAGGGTGCGTGTTGCGGGGGCAAGGGACAGGACCTGCCTGGCTCAGAGCCAGTGCGCCGTCTCGTGGGGGCAGCCTCGGTGCCGGAGCGCCAGCCGTCTGGTTTGAAATCATTTCCACCGCTGAAGGGGCACAGAGGCAGAAACACTGCTTCCATGTCCTCCAGTTTTCAGCAAGTGCTCCTAGACCGTCCAGTGCTTTTTGTGAGTGAGTTGCTGTTGGTTCGCTGCACCGTGTGTCTGGGTCAGCGTGCTGCAGAGCGGCTTGCAGGAAAGCAGGAGCCGAAGGCCGTGCCCATGAAGGCTGACGCCCCGAGGAACCTGCAGGATCTGGGGGGACACTTGGACTTTGACGGCCCCTGCAACTAAGACTTGGAGATCATGCTATCTAGATCTCAAGGGTGAAGGAACCCGCCATCCCCACCCCCTGGCAAATTAATCAGCCTAAATAACTACCGAGTGGAGACCCAGCTCTGTCCAATGTGCTCTGGAGGAAACACAGAATAAAAGACAGTCTCTCCTTTTGAGGAGTTTTCGATTTGCCTGCGAAGGAAAGACCAAAACACTGAAAGCAGTAACGGCCAGGAGAGCACGCTACCAAGAGGCAGAATTCGTGGAAAAGAACGCGCCTGCCAGAGAGCCTCAGGGACAGGAACGAAAGCACTCTCGCGATCGCGAACCTGGACTGGAGGGGAAATCCGGAGCCTGGATGGGCGGGGGTAATGCTGCTGTCCCGGGGGAGGCAACAAAGCATTCTGCGTCACTGGAGAAGTAAATTTATTCGGAGGATTAGTAAGAAAGAAAATTCGAAGATGAGTAGAACTAGTTGCCAAAGGACCTCGAATTCCAGGCGTGAGAAGTTGCCCTTGATTCCCGTAGGAAGGGCCGTGGGAAGCCTCGTCTCGCCGCCGCTGCCGGAGTCTCGGTGGGGCGGAGCGCGAGCGAAGCCGTTGTGCGGCCGGAGGAGCAGGTGCCGGGGAGTCCGGGAGCCAGAGAAGCCCGATGGCTCGGGGAGAAAGACGCGGGAGCAGTCCGCGAAGGGTGAAAACGCGCGGCGTGGAGGGACAGACGAGCAGAGGGCTTGCAAGCTGGCAGGCGGGGAGCCCGACCCGAGCCACTCAGTGGTCTGGCCGCCGGGCTCTGCGGCACCGTCCGGCTGCGACCTCGCTAAGCCCTACCTGCCCCGGGGAGAGCCGCAGAGGTCACCGGTCTCCGCGCAGCTCTGAGCCGCCCTTCAGCAGGGGTGGGGAAGTTCCAGAGCACATTCTTGTGTCATGTCACAATCCGGAAATGTCCCCAAAGGCACTGCAGCGCCAAGAGTTTCCACTTGGAAGTGTGGGTTTGCGATTTCTCCACTTCTTTCCGCATGGGCACCGGTTTCTCCAGAGAAAGAATAGGAGGATTGGAAGACCAGACAGTGTGGGAGAGAAGAGGGCAGCGTGGAGCATTCGCCACGGGAGGGTGGATGCCCGTCTGCCAAGAGGGGGCAGGTTTGGGGGGGAGGAGGCGGGTCGCCTCGGGGCTGTCCGGCGAGTGGGGCGGGAGTGAGGGCTTCCCGGAGGACAGCGCTGACGCCCAAACTGCTACCACTCAAACAGCCTTTCCACCAAGCAGGTTCTGTCTGGGTAGCTTTTAGATGACTGTGTCCCTGGCCCGTATGTCAGGCTCAGGAGTTGGACAGAAATGCACTCTCTGTCCTTAGCAACTGCCTTCTGTGACACCTACTCTGCTTTTCCTCAGTTGCTGGCAACATGGCTCATGCCATGCTGGACTTAGAACGAGCCCTAACAGACAGAGTTTGCTTCTTCTCCCCTCCTGGAAACTTAAAACCGGATCAGCATGTAAGTAGAAGTCTTTGAAATGCAGCGGAAAAGCCCTCCCCGCCGAGCTACGTCAGCATTTTCTGAACGCTTCGGCAATGAACAGGCTACGCCAGGGTTACTGAAGAAGGTAGATTGTAATGAATCGATTCTCCATCCTTTACAAAGTATGATAAGTACCACAATAAATTATTTTTTTGCTTCTCTGATTTATAGTTGATTTCGTATTGTATAAAATTGGGGTAATTATATAGGTAATTCAGGTGAAAGAATTCTGAATTTTTTGATATTATAAATGTGTTTTCAGAAAGTCAAGATGATTGTCTATATTCTCTACTTCACTTGCTGTGAACATGCAAATTAGGCAAAAAGCTTGCAAAATACATAAACTCGTTTTCTCCGGGAAGAAGCATCTTAGCTCCTGCTCAGAGTCACGCAGTAAGACAGAAATGAGGAAAGTGCCATTCATTCTTCCTGTTCATTGAGTTTGAAAATAAATTGACCTCAGCCCAGAATGTCCTATGATGGAGAAAAGTAAGATATAACTGATGAAAGCAAGAAACAATGGCAAAGCAGAAGAAATACAAGCCATGGCTAGAACCTGCTACTTCTATGTAATATCTGTCACTGCCTAAAATCTTGGCCAAGTTCTCTTACACCATGAATACAGTACCAAAAATCGAACTCTGCTTTAAACATGCAGTAATGTGTATTTATGTTGAAAGCATAATAAAGAATGGACTAACAACTGGTCATTTTTTTCTGAATTTGCCGTTATAAGAACTCAAGGTGCATTTTGTTTTTTTTTTTTTTTTTGAGGCAGAGTGTCGCTCTGTCGCCTGGGCTAGAGTGCTGTGGCGTCCGAGCTCACAGCAACCTCAAACTCCTGGGCTCAAGCGATCCTTCTGCCTCAGCCTCCCGAGTAGCTGGGACTATAGGTGTGTGCCACCACTCCCGGCTAATTTTTTCTATTTTTTTAGTTGTCTGGCTAATTTCTTTCTATTTTTGCCAGAGATGGGGTCTTGCTCTTGCTGAGGCTGGTTTCGAACTCCTGTGCTCAAGCGGTCTTCCTGCCTCGGCCTCCCAGAGTGCTAGGATTATAGGTGTGAGCCACCGTGCCCGGCCTCAAGGTGCACTTTAAACACACACAGTTATAGTGAGTGTTGAGATGGGAGAGCCCTGGTGGCACTTCCTCTGCCCCCTCCCTCCCACAAGCACGATTGCAGAACAAGGTGACCAGGCTTCAGGTGCCAGCAGATGTGGAAGCTGCTTTGGAGGAATTTTGCGCCTGTGTGGAGGGGAGTTGTTTTCCCTGGGGAGGCGGCTGGCACAGCTGGACACAGGGAGCACGTGCGTGGGGAAGGCTGGTGTTCTGGGCTTCTGCACAGTGCTGCCTGCCTTAACTGGACTTTTGGGAGCTCTTCCCGGGTCCCAGCAATGGCTCTTTGTGGAGCTCAGCAAGGAAATGTGAGTCACCTGCCCAAGCTCATAGAGCGGGGGCGGGCGCGGGGACGGGATGTCATTTCAAGAGCCACCCTCCTAATTGTTATGCAGCACTGCCTTAGGTAAAGCACTTGGTACTGCTTTAAATGTAGAAACTGGAGACAAGGGGGAGGATGCATGATAAATATTTTATCACCTTAATTAAGGCCATAAGTGCTTGGTGTCGCTGAGCTACGACCACAGTCCCTTACCCCCAGTGGTAAGCAGGCTGGCCTCCCCGAAGCCCACATCCGGTCACATCACCCATCTTTTAAAAACCTCAGGAGAGACCCTCTTGTTTACATGTAATAAAAGCCAAACCTTCTTGTCTGGAATTTAAGACTCTCAAAATTTCTGCCAACACCAGCCTTTCCCGGTTCATCTCCCGCCACAGGTGCTTTCCAGACTGCGGGTTCCAGCCGTGCCGCGTTGCACAGTTAAGGCCACGGGACGAAGGAACGCACCTCGCGGCAGCGCATCGTGCGTAGTAAGACCTGAGGTTTCACAATGTCGAACGTCTCTCTCAGTACGAGTGTCCTGGAGCAAAGTAGGGAAAGCCACCGTTTCACCACGGATGCCAGACGTTGTCCCTGGAGCCCAGGAGGCCCACGGAGATGCTTCACAGGCCTCTGGAGGAAAAGAAGGGAGGTGCCGCGGGCCAGGCCGCGTAGCAGCTCCCCTCCACTTAGCACCTCTTTTTGGATTTTTTGGTGTTTTTTTGGTATTGGGCTTCTGCCTGGTAAAACGGTTCTGCTCCTCCGACTCTATGAAGATGCTCTTCATCACCCCAAATCCCGGCGCGCTTCCTGCTCCCCGTGTCCACAGTGCTCGCCTGCCCCAGCAGCAGTCATGACGTGTCTTGTCCCAGGTGTCTTCTCTCCAGCTAACACAGCGGCCACCATCCCAACAGCATTATTCAAAATAAATTCTAGGATGAGAAAACTAGGAGTAAGTTTCAAAACAATCTTTTTATGTGTTAGATAATATTAATATCTGTTACATACTACTGGCGCTACTGATCTTCCCATTTAAAAATTAGTTCTCTTAAATTGTACCCCTTGAAGACAATTTGAATAAATTAAGTAACCTGGCCAGGTTCTAGAAATTCGAAATAAAAATGTCCTGAGGTTTTAGACCGGAGATATTCGGCTTTTGCTTCTTTATCCCACAGTCCTGTTAAACAAAAAGTGCATCTGTCTGTTTATCTGTCATCTAGCTACCTACCTGTCATTTATTATCTACCTGTCCATCTAGCTGTATCTGTGTATCTATCCATCCATCCATACATCTTTCTATCTATCCTTCTGTCTGTCCATCCATCCCTCTATCTGATGAGAAAATGTAGGTGCTAAAGTCAGTCAAAACATTAAATACTAGTAAAGCTTGATGTATCTTAATTTTGGACAAATAAATGTAAAAAGAAATTTAAATATTCTTCCTGCATCACAGAAGATAATTTTATAAACACTCTGGGCATTGTCCTGGACCTCGGTAAAGACCAATGCTTTATGTGAGAGAGATTCAGAGGTAGAAGGGTAGTAGCTTTCATATATTTGATTGGATAATTGGGAGGCTTTTTTAAAACAATTTTTTAAAAGGTGCATTTTAGCATCTCAGTTCAAAGCTCTTAGGTGTTTCTAAACAAAGAAGGTGTGCACACATCTCTCTTTCTTCTCCCTGTTTCTTCATACAAGCTTGGATTTTGCTGGATAATATAGCCCTATAGATATTTTCTAGTTTTGAACTATTTTTGACACCTATACTATATTTTGAAATTGAGGCTATGTTTGTTTCATAGGGGGCCTAGAACTCAACTCCCTTATTACCTGAAAGAGAGCAAGGAAAGTGGAGGGCCTGCCTCAGTTTCCTCCCAGTGTCCAGGGAAAAGTCTCACCACTGAGCAAAGTTTCATGAGGCAGTGAAAAACCGCATAAAGTTGAGCTTTGAATGAATCAGGAATTGTGTTTATTCAAGGTACCAGATGGTCCATTATAGAGTATAAGGCCAAAGAACGTAAGACCCACTTTAACAGCTGTAAATTCTTTCAGGGCTGGCGTTCGAATAGGCTTTGGGAGAAAGCAGTCGTCTATGAAATTCTTTGTGAGAAACATCTCTGGATTAAATGTTTAAGGAATTCATCTGGTCTCTGATACTAGAGCCTCTTTACAATTACAACTGACCCCAAAGTAACTCTATTTTGCAATTTTCTACCTTGAGTTCCAACAGCCTTGACAATATTTGTAAGACATTAAAATTTACCATCTGCTCTTGCCTACTATATCCTAGACTTCTGATGTCATAAAAGTATTAATTATTTTAAGTGGTACATTTTTAATCTTCTTATCCACTTTTATGAATGTGCACTAATGAATTCTTACCAATCCATTAAGATAAGTATGATAATTTATCATTACGTTTTTTTTCCTATAAAACAAGAACAGCTTGTCTGGATTTGCATCTATAATGGTAACAGAAACTTCAAGAACATCTGCTTTGGTGTTAACTTCTAACAGGCCTCGCGTGGAACAATCTGTTCTACATGTATGGGACTCCGCCATTACTCAACTCCCTAAAAAAAGATGGCACCAAATCAATTACTACTGGTTATATTTGCATTATTTTAAGTCATTTTGTTTTTTGCTGTTGATATGCTATTATTGAAACATACTACTTACTTACGTGAATTCTACTAAAATTCCATTTCTGTACTAAGACCGAAGTATTAAACCAGGAAGAGACATACATAGTAAATTCAAAGAATGCATATTTTGTGAATCTTTGAGGTGTTCTTGCCATTTGAAGAATTCCTAAAATTAGTCAGAAGACCAGAAAGATAAGCCAAAGTAATCTTTCATAACCCACAGGATATATTTAATGTATCTGCAGAAATTTCATGGTATAACTTGCAGCAGCAAGTCATTTACAGCCAGTTTACTGTGACTGCCTGGTTTAACTTTTTAAAATGCCTGGTTTCTCACTGTATAGACTAAGCTTTGCTATTCAAAATGTGGTCCATAAGGCTCTGCCATAAGAACCTCACACAGAAGCCCCTAGAAACATAGAATATCAGGCCCCACACAGAATTAGAATCTGCATTCTGACAAGAACCCCAAGTGGTGCATACATGCTCATTAAAGTTTGAGAAGTAGGATCTATATAAGAATGGCCCTCAAAAACTCTATCTTGGTGAAACTAGTGAAAAGTGGAAAACAGTGAGTTTTTCATGAAGCTAAAGGTGTTCAACTGTTCTTAGTAGACAATTATGATCCTCTCCAGTTTTGGTATTGTTCCTTGTATAAAATGATGTTGAATTGCAGGTGATAGCAATTTGGTTTTTTACTTAGTAAAACAAAAATTCAACAATTTTATGTCAGCTTCCTGTTAATTTTTTTTACCTGATAAAAGAATTGCAGAAGTCTGGGAACCGCAGCTGTTCGGGGCAAAGGCCACGCTCCTTTAGGCCATGGAAGGCTCGTTAGCGATCCCTTCTCACCACCACCTTCCAGTCTGTTCTCCAGGGACCCCGTGCTGTGCCACCTGGAGCCACTCTGGGCCTTCGCTCATGGAGCCTCTTCTGCTGGGAACCCCTGTCTCTGTCTGACAAACTCCTTTCACATTCTCTAAGGCTGCTCACGCTATGCTACAGCTGTGAAGACATTCTCAGTGGTGCCTGCGATGCTGTGGTTCTAGAGCTTTCCACATTCTATCAAATCTTGTTTGTGTGTGTATGTCAGCACATCTAGACTGTGTGGTCCTCAAAAGCAGAGACCACATTCTCTCCACCATGTTCTCAACTCCTAAGAGAGATTGATAGACACAAGTTGCTCCATGTTTGCTGAGTGCAATGACCTATTTGGAAATAAGCACCATCTGAGACAGGTATTAGGACGTGCTACATTAACAGGTTGAAAACGGTAAAGAGACAGGCTGAGGGTGCCACTCATGAGGAGACTTTTATGAAGTCCCTTAATCCTTCTGTGGCTCAGTTTCTTTAGTTGTAAAACAAGAATACCTGATTTACCTTACTGCACTGGATTATTCTGAGAGTAAATAGCAAAGAATTATGGAAAAACTTTTAAAAGTTAAAAGCGGAGCTGGATGTGGTGGCTCCTGCCTCTAGTCCCAGCTACTCGGGATGTTGAGGCAGGAGGATCACTTGAGCCCAGGAGTCCAGGGCTGCAGTGAGCTATGATCACGCCACTGCACTCCAGCCTGGGCGACAGAGCGAGACCTCATCTCCCCCAAAAAGAAATTAAAAGCTGAAAAATTAAACAAATGGTTAAACACAAATATGAGGCAGTAATCTTTTTTTTTTCTTAACATCCCATTAGAATGAAGACATACCGTGTATAAGTATTAGGTGGTTGTATTTGTCCTCTAGGGCTGCCGTAACAAAGTCCTATAGGCTGAGGGGCTTAAACGCAAAGATGTATTCTCCCACCGTTGTGAAGGATAGAGATCTGAGATCAGAGTGTTGGCAGGGTCAATTCCATCTAAGGCCTCTCTCCTTGGCTCAGATGGCATTTTCTCCCTGTGTCCTCACATGGTCTTTCTCCTCTTAGTATGTGTCTGTGACCTAATTTTCTCTTCTGATAAGGACATGTGTCAGATTGGATTAGTGCCTACCCTAATGACCTCATTTTAACTTAATTCCTCATTAAAGATCCTGTCTCCAAATATAGTCATGTTCTGAAATATTGGGTGTTAGGACGTCAACTTATGAATTTTGAGGGGGTAATTTGGCCCACAATAATGACTGATTTAACTTTGCATAATAGGTATTTGGTGGATTTTTAATAAAGCTAAGGTACCTCGGTCTAACCATTCCACAAATCCAGCCAGTTTTTAGGGTTCCCAGTCTTTCCCAACAATGGGCCACTTCAGAAATGCAAGCACCGTTGAATTAACAGTGGCGAGCCAAGGCTCATACTTGGTAAGTAGGGTATGACTCAAAGATGACTCGAGTGGGTAAAAAGGTTTTTACGATATTGTTGAAGTTACAAAAATAGAAAAGAAACATAGTATAGAAGTACAGAAAGAAGATTTTAAAGCTTCCTCTTCCCAATCTGATCCTTCTAAGACCATCAGCAATTCAGTGTGTGTTTTCCATGCTAAAACGCTCATACATGCAAACGTGTGTGAAGACATAAGCACACGTGGAGACTCCATATGGAGGCATTTTCACATCCGTTCCCTTTTGTCGGTAACCCATCATACTGTCTCAATTTCATGATGTCATTTCAGTGGAATTTCAATTAGCAACTCAAAATCACCTATAATCATCACATTTCAACTGGTCTGAGGGGTGGGGAGACAAACGATGGCCTTCTACTTGCTGGCGGGCCCTGGTACTCAGTCGCCTTCCTGCACAGACTTTGTCGCCTGGCCGCTGTGGTGGGTAGCTTTCCGTGTCACCTTGACTGGGCTAAGGGAACCCCAGATATAGCCGGTAAAGTGTTGTTTCTGGATGTGTCTGTGAGAATGTTTCTGGAAGAGATTGACATTTGAATTGGTGGGTTGAGTGAAAAAAGTTGCTCTTCCCAATGTGGGCCAGCACCACCCAATTGTTTAGAGCCCAAATATCCAAATAAAACAAAAAAGCAGAGGAAGAGAAAATTCAGTCTCTTCTGTGGGAGCTGGGACCTCCACCTACTCCTGCGCTCCCACATCAGAACTTGTGGTTCTCGGGCCTTTGGACTCCAGGACTGACATCATCACTCTACCCCACACCCCACCCACTCTCAGACTTTTGAACTTGAACTGAATTGCACCACCAGCTCTCCCGGGTCTCCAGCTTGCAAACAGGAGATCGTGGCACTTCTCAGCCTCCACGATCACACGAGCCAATACCTGTAATAATCTCTCTCTCTCTCTCTCTCTCTCTCTCTCTCTCTCTGTGTACACACACACACGTATATATAACTGTATATAACCCCGCAGTTAACTCATCTCACAAGAGTCAACCTCTGAGATGCTGTTCTCTGTTTTGTAGCTTTGCACTGATTTCTTGAATCATTTTAAACAAAAGTCTCTCATTTCTAAAACACTAAATTTACTTACAAGTACACTTAATTTAAATATTGTTTTTCTGGATTTAATAATTTCTCATCTTTTAGAAAACTATCACATATATTCATATCCTGATGTGATTAAATGTTTGACAACTCTTTTTCCTATCCCTTTCTCTAATGCTTAATGGCACTAAGGCTCTGTGGCTCTGCTCTTGTCCTTCCCTGACTCTGGGATCTGCCTACCTGCAGACGCATGCACTCTCGGCTTCTCTGTGCCGTGGGTCTGAGGGCACCAGCTCCCCCCGAATGAGGAGGCTGGCAGTTGTAACAGCCATGGCAGTTGTCCAGTCCTATCAGTGACGAGCAAGCAGATCTCATTTTGAAGTCCAGCACTGGCAAGCTCTTTGTGCCTGCACATGGAAAGTCGTGTTTGCTAATAGCCCTGTTAGTGATAAAAGTAATAAAAGAGAACCCGAGAGAGCACAAAAGTACATATTGGCTCCCTTCCCCTCTCCAGCCCGATTTCTCAACAGGTTGGGGTGGGGAGGCATAGTATGTGTGCATTATTTTGTATTGTTTGCTAACTATGGAAGGAAAGGAAATGGAAAGGAAGACACTTAAGACGGAAATATAGGTAAGTAGTTAGTAAGCATGTAGCTTGGAAGACATCTGCACAATTTCTAAGACATGTTAGAAAAAGAAAAGTAGTTTTTCCAGGTGTGGTGGCTCACACCGGTAATCCCAGCACTTTGGGAGGCCAAAGTGGGAGGATTGCTTGAGGCCATGAGTTCAAGACCAACGTAAGCAAGAGTGAGACTCCTTTCCCTACAAAAAGTAGAAAAATTAGCCGGGTGTGGTGGCACACACCTGTAGTCCCAGCTACTCGGGAGGCTGAAGCAGGAGGATCGCTTGAGCCCAGGAGTTTGAGGTTGCAGTGACCTATGATGATACTTCTGCACTCTAGCCCAGACTAACAAAATCTTGTCTTAAAAAAAAAAAAAAAATGTAGTTAGCAAGCAGAGCATCAGAGCATGTGTGTGTCAGACACCGGATAGAGGGGAGTGGAAAGACTGAGAGGTATCCAAAATTTATGACTCTAAATATACAGGAAGCATTTGAGGCACGAAATATTCATGGGGCTTCAATTCAACCACACATTGGTGACACCTTTTCTGGCCCTATATGTACTCTGTCTAAGAAATGCAAATAAAACCTATAGTCTCCAATCAAAATAAATGTGAATTAATAACAAGAGAAAAGGAAAGAAACCCATAGCTGCTCAGCCAGCTAATTGACAAGCTGTCAAGGAATCAGACATCGTTGCCCCTTAGCCGCAGGCCCCTGTCTGATTAGACCCCCTGGCTCAGACCTCTGATCCTGAGAACATCACTGATAGGGACAGCTGATGACACAGAGACAAGGACAGACACACCAGTGAACACTGTCATGAACCAAGATGCAGAGATCACGCCCTCCACCCTGCTCACTAACCCTATGTCTTTACCGTTATGTCTCCCTGTGTGTTTTAAATTGACTTAACAAGCTAAGTGCTTGCAACAGTCTCATTTGGCCGGTGAGACTTTCTGTTCTGTGACCTCTGGAACTGCTCGGCTGGCGATGTCGAGTTGGTGATGGCTATGGAATGAATCCCAACTAAAGTAACAAAAAAATGAGGCCGCGCTACAGAAATATCCTCTAAAGGTAAAGCAATATTTAAGAGGAAAACCTCCAATCTAGGAGGGCTATGAAAAACTAACTTATGGTCTAGTGTAGAAAAGGTATTAAACAAGAGTGTAGGAAATAAATCCAGGTCAAAACTCAATGTAGAGACCAGGTGCAATGGCTCGTGCCTGTAATCCTAGGCATGGGAGGCAGAGGCTGGAGGATCGCATAAGGCCAGCAGTTCAATACGAGTCTGGACAATGTAACAAGACCCCATCTCTACAAAAAATTTAAAAATTAACCCAGCATGATGGCAACTGCCTGTAGTCCCAGCTACCTCGGAGGCCAAACCAGGAAGATCACTTGAGCCCAGGAGTTTGAGGCTGCAGTGAGTTTTGATGATGCCACCGCACTCTTGCCCAGGCGACACAGAAAGACCCTGTCTCAGACAAGACAAAACAAAACAAAACTCAGTACAGGCCTGACCAAATCCATAAGGTAAAACAAAAATAAACGGAACACCTAGAGCCGAAGGAGATGGCTTCAGTGTCAGCGAGAGCTTTGCCACGGCGCATAAGCAGAGGCGCACGGCAGAAACAGGCCAGCGCAGCCCGCCGCCTGCAGCGCCCACCCGCCGAGCCTTTGGCAGCAGCGCCACCTCTGCCTGGAGCACGTGAGGAGGATCATTACTATCGGCCAACATAGCGTCCTCAACACTTTATGGTCTTGCCTCTGGAATCACAAAAATGAAGAACTTACACTGGATCAGACTTGAAACAAATGAAAAAGAACTAAATCAAATCTTAAGAAACTTAAGGAATTACCAAGGTGGATTAAAAAAATTCTGCTCAGAGCCACTCTTTTATTATAGTTTTGTCTTTTCAAGAATGTCTTATAAATGGAATCACATGGCATTAATTGGCCTTTTGAGCCAAGCCTTTGGGATGATCCAAGTCGCAGCCCGGCTGCACTGAGCCACAGTGGCTTTTCCATTCGCTGAAGGACGTTTGGGTCGTTTCCGGTTTGGGGCCACAAGTAAAGCTTGGCAAGGTTTTGCGTGAAAAGGAATTTTCATTTTTCTAGGGTGCAAACGCAGTGTGGGGGTGCTGGGTCCCATGGTAAGTAGGCGCTGAACCTGATAAGAAACTACCAAAGAATGTTCTGGAGCAACCGCGCTGTTTCGCGTCCCCTGGCAAAGTGCGAGGCTCTGGCCACTCTGTCCTTTGCAGCACTTGGCGTTGTCCGTATTTTTTATTTTGATCATTCTGATAGGTGTCTAGTGGTTCTTCTTCTTTTCTCTCTCTATTTCTTGGGAAACTTTGGGGATTAATTCATCATTAAAAAAAAAAAAAACTTTGTCACTTATTAACTACCTGAAAGAAAAAGGATAGAAAGTAGCTGAGGGGAAAAAATCCATACAGCCATTTTATTGCTGTTTAGCAATAAAAATTTCAGGCATCATCTGAAGAAGGAGTCTAGTACCAGGTGTTATAAAGGAAAAGTAAAAATAATGGCTCTTCCTATCTGACAAAAAGATGACACAAAGGAGACATTCAAGTATTAGAGGTATGTGTCTTAACCCCTGGTAACTCTTTATGTGGTTCCGGAAGATCTGGGAGCTTGGATGAGGATCCTCACAACAGCTCCCCCCAGACCCCCCTAAGCAAGCCCTTCTCACCTCACCCCTACTCTCCCCCCCCTTTACCTGGAAGCCGCTATTTTGGACTTTTTTGTCTCTGACATCAACAGATAGTTTGAATCTAATACACCAATACACCAGTTGACACACACACACACACACACACACACACACACACACACTGTGATAGTATATTAGGCATCACAACAATCTGAATCCACAAAAAACAGGAAACTAGCCAGCGACATAGAGCACTACAAATGCAATGGGCTGGATTTACCCCAGACCAGACTTGGGGAGACCCAGTTTCTCTACTCACATAAAATGAAAGGGGACATCAGAACATCAGAGAGGCCCAGGGACCTGTGGTGTGTCATTCCCGTATGGGCTTGCCAGGATCTCGTAAAGCTTGAGGGGAAGCCACCGGGGACCTGGGCCCTCCCTGTTAAAAGCTCTCAGAGGCCAGCACCCAGGGGCCTGGCCATGCTCTGCTGAAACGCTCAGGGTCGTGCCCGGAAGGCCCAGCTCTTCTCACACAGACCAGCCAGAGGGTGGGAAATGTATCAAGTTTGCCTAGTTACAAACTGTGCTCAAAGATATAACAGGCAACACGTCTTACACTGTTTCCTAAACAATACCAAGTGGTGTAACTATTTAGTCTGCAAATTGAGAAGACTATAAACTGGGAAGTTGATGGCAAAAGGGAGGAAAAATTTAGCAAAAAAAAAAAAAAATCACAAAATGAAAAAAAAGGACATGGCCCAACCCTCATGTCAAAGAAATATCTAAAGCCACATAACAGGAGGCACTGGGCAAAGTAACTCAGAAAGTGTCCACAGCAGAGGAATCCGTCCTTCTCCGGGCACATGCTCCAAGCTCCCAGTGGGTGCCTGGAACCGCAGAGAGTATCGAACCCTATACATTCTGTGTTTTTCCTATGCATGCTACTCTGTGACAAAGTTTAATTTATAAATTAGGCACAATAAGAGATTAACAACAACAATAATAAATAGCAAATGATAACAATATACTGTAATAAGAGACATGTGACTGTGATCTCTCTCTCAAACTGTCCTGCTGTACTGTGCCTATCTGTGTCTGGAAAGCCCTTGACCGAGGCCGACTGAAACCACGGAGAACGAAACCGCGGATACGGGGGACTGCGGCTCACTAATCGGGAGGAACAAATTATCCCACATAAAACATCCAACTGAGTTCCCAAGCCTCAGGGCGCTCAGGAGTAAATTCTGGCACAGGAAGTGTCGAAGGAAGTCCCGCTCCTTTAAACAGCAAAGCTGTCTCAACAGCCGTCCAAAAATGTGATTCGCAAGCCTCTCATCTGCCACGGGAGAGCCAGAATTATCAGGAGAGACAAACCGAGCCCAGAGGGCGGGCAGGCTATGGGCAGGTGTGAGGCAGACCCCTGCCTTGGGGTAAGAAACGCCGTCTCACCGCCCGACAGAAGGCGGCCTCGGCATTTGCTGTCTGCGGGCTCCGCCACGCCGGCCCTGCGGAAACGGCCCGGCCCTGGGCAGAAGGTGACCCCAGGAGGCAGAGGCACACGGCCCGCACCTGAGCAGGGCTTTCACCTCCCCCGGACTCCGTTAAATGAATTCCAGTTAGATGATTCCTGTTGCTGATTCGGCCTGTAGAGATTTAAGAAGCACCATGTAAAATAGATCAGGGCAAAACCAAAACAACAACAACAAAAACACAAAGATGCTGACAAAATACACTTCTAATGTTTTAAGGATGCTGGTCTTTCAAGGAAAGCTCTTTTCTTACAGAAGTGACCAAGAGAAAGCCCATACAATGACTGAATAACTGGATAAACAAACAAAAAAACTGTAAAAAGTCAATACTATTGAACACAATTTAACTAAGCTCTAAAATTTTGTTGGTAAATGCACAGGTTTATAAACGGTGTTAAGAACAGCATGGGTAATATTCTTATTTAATGTGAATACTTGAACAAATCGTATTAGTTTGGCAATTCTGGGTTCAAAAATAGCTATTTGTCATCTCTCTAACCCCGTTATTTTACACTTTGTAAAGTTCCTCTGCTGGTTTTATGGGTCATAATATTTGAAGACATGAAAACATAAACATATGTATTTAACTAAATTAAATAACTGCTGTTTATAAAAAGCTTTGTTCCCGTAAACTCCAAATAATAGTGCAAATCATTTTAACTTGGTTATTTCACTTTTGTTATCTGCATGTGATTGTTAATCATTGTCCTTTTGATTTTTAAAATCAACAAAGATTATATTACAATTTACATAGAATTTTTGGGATCCTTACCTGACCTCAAGACCAATGCCTAATATTAAATTAAGTTAATGGCAGGTGCGGTGGCTTGTTCCTATAATCCCAGCTACTTGGGAGGCCAAGGATGGAGTATTACTTCAGGCCAAGAGTTTGAGACCAGCATGGGCAATATAGTAAGACCTCCATCTCTGAAAAACAAAAAAAATGAAAAAAATTATCCAGCCATGGTAACATGCACCCGTAGACCCAGCTGCTAGGGAGGCTGCGGCAGGAGGATCCCTTGTGCTCAGGCTGCAGTGAGCTAACGGTAGAATGCCCTGGAGTGCAGTGGCTCGATCATAGCTTACTGCAGCTTCAAACTCCTGAGCTCCGACGATCTCCCGTCTCAGCCTCTCCAGGAGCTGAGACTAGCGCCACTGTGCCTGGCAATTTTTTTAAAATTTTTTGTAGAGATGGGGTCTCACCGTGTTGCCCTGGCTGGTCTTGAACTCCTAACCTCAAGCAATCTCCCTGCCTTGGACTCTGAAAGTGTTGGGATTACAGGTATGAGCCACCATGCCCAGCCATTGATATTTAATTTATCAATATTTAATTTATTTTAAAAAGCTGAAGTCAAAACTTTGAATTTTTATCCAACTACATACTTATTTTTAAGCAAAAATGCCCATAAAAGTATATTGTGTCAAAGTGAAAAAGCTTATGAATGAAAAAGACAGAGGGTAAATTGTTCAGAAAAATATTATTTTGATCTTTGAATATACAATCTGTTCTTAAAAAAAGAAAACAATTTTGTTCTTTGTCTTTTGGAGGATTGAATCCCGCAGTTAACTCTTCTCATAAGAGTCAACCCCTGAGATGCTGTTCTCTATTTTGTAGCTTTGCACTGATTTCTTAAGTCATTTTAAACATAAGTCTCTCATTTCTAAAAGCTAAATTTACCTACTAGTATGCTTAATTTAAATATTGTTTTTCTGGCTTTAATAATTTCTTGTCTTTAGAAAACTGTCATGTATGTTCATATCCTGATGTAATCAAATGTTTGACAATTCTTTTTTCCATTTCTTTTCCCTAATCTAGATCCAAAAATTGAAACAAACCTGGCAAAAAAAAAAAAAAAAAAGAGAGAGAGAGAAATAAATGCTATGGTGATAAAATGCTATTAATGTACATACTTTAATAATTATTTCCTTTTCAGGTTGGACAGAACATACTTAGGTTCATATATAATGACTGAGGCAAAACTGTCAGTGAATTAATGTTCCTAGATATAAAAACCCTTGTAATTTGGTGCAACTGTAATATATGTTGAATGAACAAAATCAAAGGCCCTGGACATTTGTTAATATCCTCACTGATTGTAAGTTCCTTCTCTCTGGATGACCATTGGCTAAATATACCCAAATAGAAGATTTCACTCTCCTCCATTTTGATTAAATATCATCAAATGATCAAAGCAATTCTATTTTGTCACCCAGAGGTAGTTTCATAAATTATAAATCAGAAATTGAGTTATCTAGAAGTGGTAAAAAAAAAAAAACAAAAAAAACCCCAATAAAGGATGGTGCCAGATACCAATAGACTTTCCCCAAGAAACAAATTTAGGATTTCCAGGACATTTTTTTATCTAGAAAGAGATGACTCCATTGAAGGAGACGGCTTCTAATTTCATCAATATTTTGACTTTTGAGGATATGCCAACTGGATATCCATGAGGCAAAAATATAAAATTAGACCAGGCATGGTGGCTTACATCTATAATCCCAGCATTTTGGGAGGTCAAGGTGGAAGGATGGCTTAAGGCCAGGAGTTAAAGACCAGCCTGGGCAAGGTAGTGAGACCCTGTCTCTACAAAAAAATTTAAAAATTAGCCAAACGTGGTGGCATATACTTGTAGTCCTAACTCCTGGGGAGGCTGAGGAAGGAGGATTACTCGAGCCCAGAAGTTAAAGGCTGCCAGTGAGCTAGGATCACACCCCTGCCCTTCAGCCTGGGTGACAAACGCAGACCCTGTCTCTAAAAACTAAATAAATAAATAAACAAACAAACAAATAAATAAAATTAGATCACTTTGTCACATCACACACAGAAATAATTCCTGATAGATTAAGGACATAAATGTGAAAAGTGAAATATTTAATATTTTAATAGAAAATATAGGAAAATATATTTTAAGACCCCCCGGGTAGGGAAATATACAGAAAGGACACTTCTGATTGGAAAAGACTGATAAATCTGGCATCATTGGTGTAAAACTTCCGTTCAACCAAAGACAGCAGCGATAAAATGAAAATAGGGATCAAAGAGTGAGAAAAGATAATCAAAATGCACATAATCAGAGTATATAAAGAATATATTCTAAAAAAACTCCTACAAACCAATGAAAACAGGATATACCACCCTAAAAAAAACCTGAGTAAAGAATGTAAGTAAAGAATTCACACGAGAAGAAATTGAAATGTTGTGTAATTGTGTAAAAATACTCAATCTCACTAGTGATTTGAAAAACTCAAATTAAATCACAGAGCAGCCATTTATGAAAAGCCTCAGATAGGGAAAAAATTCTGTTATAAGCTTTGGAGAAATGGAAACTTTTATGTATTGCTAATGGAAGTGTAAACTCACTCATACAACTGCTTTGGAGGATGATTTTTCAATGTCTTATGAGGCTAAAACTGTACATATCTTTTGACCAGTTTCATGTTTTAGCCAATATTTAAAATTTTTTGGTAAGTTTGTACAAGAAGACAAATAACGGAATGTCGACTGCAGTATTGCTTATAATAGTGAAAAAATTTGAAAATGCCCTAAATGTCTATCAACAGAGAATGAATAAATAATGATATATTCATTTAATTGAACATAAACAATCAAAAGAGTGAGCCAGAGCAACGCGTTTCCAAAAAGATACATTTCAAAATCAAACTGAGTTAAAAAAAAAAAAACCAAAATACTGAATTTGAAGACTTGTAATCGTAAAAATTTGTAAGAAACTAAGCACAAAATCTTAAAAAGTGATTATCTCTGGGAGGGGAGAAAGAGAGAACAGAAAGTTTCATGAGGAACTTCAAAGCATCAATTCAAGTTCCCTCGAAATAATTTAAACTAAGGCAAATGTCAGGCTTCGAGAGGGCCGGGAGGGCTGCGTGGGTGCTGCTGTGCTATTGTGCGTAATTTTCCATATGTTTGAAGTGTTTCATCACAAAAATGTAATAAAGAATTTAGTTGTCATAATAATTTCATTGTGTTGCTATAATTTAATAAACCTAATCTGGAATAGTTTCTCAGCCTTTGTCTTTTGTGGCATTTATGTATTTTAAGAGTATGTACATACACTTTATGATGTTCTTCATTTGGGCTTTGCCTGATGCCTCCTTGTGATTATAGCCAAGTCTCTGGGACACTGCGCAGGAGAGGTGTCCTTCTCAGATGCACATCTGGTGGCATGTGATGTCACTCACTGGTGCTGCTGGTTTTGGTCGTCCAGTCACTCTAGTGTCCAGCTTCTCCATCGTAGAGTTATTTTCCCTCTTACAGGACAGCAAGCAGTCTGCAGGGAAACACTAGGATCTGCTCCTCATCATAATGGCCCGCCAACCCTTCTAGCATTCACTGATGCTCCTTGATGGAATCAGTTTTACTTAGGATGTTGTAGTATGATTTTCCAACTCCAGCATTCCCTCCATGTTTACCGCTTGGCTTTTGACATTCTACTGTGAGCAAGAGCTTTCCCTTTGCAACCGTGCATCCGTCCATCCACAGCTCTCTGCTGTCTGTCTGCCTGTCAATCATCTGTCCATTCCCTGCCATCACTGTGGGCTCATGGATGCCTAATGTTTTTCAGTGGTTTATAATTCCTTACTATCCTTAATTATTTTGGTGCTCAAATTATCCCAGATTTAATCATTTTGGCCATTGGCAGCCCCTTAAAGCCTCCTTTGATATATGTCCATTATTTTTTGAGCACTTCCTTCTTTTTTGCCCAACAGCATATTCCGAGATTATCTTCTGCCATCTTTGCCTGATCCCTGGGCGTTCTCTCCAAGAACTATGTTCATAATTTATTTGGATAAGTTCTTTTTTTTCCTCCTTTCAGTGTGGTTATGATATTCATTTGAGATACAGTTAGATCTAGGGTTACTTTCAGTTTTAGAGTTTTTTCCCTTCTTTTCCATTCTCATAAATTAATGTTATTTTTTGAAGCTATAGAACATTACCACGCTTCCAAAAGTCAGAATGATATACAAAAGAATGTTATTATCTTCTGTGTCCCTTTAACTCCTTCCTGCCCCACTTATAAGTAACCACCCTCAGTGTTTTTGATTTATCCTTTTTGTGGTTTTGTTTGCTTGTTTTTGTGAACATAAGCAGATATGTGAATGTCATCTTACTTCCCCTTCCTTCTTACACAAAGGGTGGTGCACCATATATGCCCATGTTCATTTTGCTTTTTTCACTTAACCGTGTATCTTGGAAGTCACTCCATCTGTTTATAGAGATCTTCACTCGTTTTGCAATTGCCTAGCACTCTTCTGAGCATAGACGTTTTGAACATACAATAGGACAAAGTGAATTAAGAATCGAGAGAGGAGAAAGGCAGGAGACAGATTTTCTAAAGATATAGAGAAAAAATCTGTTTTATTTACTTTAAAATGTCACCCAGGACTCTGGCAGTGTGCCAACACATAAGCAAAATGCTAGGATTGAGTTGGAAGCCTATATTTTATAGCTTCTGTCTCAATTCCACTTCAATCTCCTTTTGGGAGGTAAGAGAGAAAGAAAGCAAGAGAAAAATACACATCTATTTGCTGTCACTTCTTCTCTTTATTACTGCAGAACCTGAATTTCCAAACTGGAACGAGATTCAAGACTTCACTACACTAGCTCTGCACTTGGTCCAGCCTTAATAGTGTGTAAAATTCAAAATAGAGATTAAATGATGCTAATTAAGACTCAGTTTATCAGCCAAATATGTTTATTTCCCATAAAATAAAATAGAAAATGATTATAAGACCCCCTGAACCACAAAACTTTTGAAAACCATAATCTATATTCCTGTTTCTTTGTCTATTATAAGAACTAATAATCTGAGCTCTGGGCATAAGTTTAAAAAAGGAAATTTACATGTTCCCAAATAAATCATACTCAGCTATTATTTTTGCTATAACCTTTCTCCCCTGGGCAGTGGGGAGGAGAACCTTATATACAGAGTTACCATTTAGTCACATAACATCTAAACCAACAAATCACCAACCACTACCGTCTCCTCTCTTCCCCGTATTTTCTCAGTGATGTCTACCGTGGAATGGACGCCTCTCATCGGCTCCAGGAAGGGAGAGGGAGCCTAATGGTGATTTAAGAGAAGCATCTGGCCCCTTTTATTAAGTAAGGAGACAGAAATAAAGACAAAGAAAATGTTATTACTGGGATGTGGCTTGTGTTCATGATTCTGGCTACTGGTAATAAATGAGGTTCCCCAGGGACGTTCTTGCTCAATACTTCAGAGAAGGATTATCCGAAATAGCGGTTTCATGCGTTTCTTGGCCCAAAGAGCCGCACTTGTTTGAAACAGCTTCTCAGCCAGTCTTGCCTTAATGTTTTTCTGAGACATTGATACTTTAGGTGCTTGGGGCTGGGGCACTAGTCAATTCTGAGCTTCCAGCGACCTTAAGTATGCTGCACAAATGTCATCAATTTCTGTGAGCACCCTGACATGAAAATGGACCAAAGCATTGCTTTATAAGAAAACAGTTGCTTATTGTATACATGCATCGAGGGGCAAAAACATCTTCCAGCTGTAAAATTTCAAATCATCATTTAGATAGTTTCAAAAAGAGAACACAGCTTAGATGAATGCAAGTTAGTAACAATTACTTTTTAAATGCCCATATGTACTGTACATAAAATAATATATAAGCCTGGAAAAATCTGTCTCTTCTAAAAACACTTCAATACAATGGTTCTCAACCTTGGCTGTATGTTAGAATTGCCTGGCAAGCTTTTAAAATTCCCAGCGTCCAGGCTGCAGCCTAGACCAATCCAGGCAGAATCCCTGAGGGTAGGTATCAGTATTCTTAAAAGTCTGACCCTCCCAGGAGAGTCCAGTGTGTACCCAACGGTGGTAACGACTCAAAGAGCAGGAGTTTATTCTGTCGTCCCCAGTCCGTGGGAGCCTTTAGAAAGGTGCCACACAGCACCAGCGGTGCCAGCGCCTGGGCCCTGCCCCAGAGAGTCTGAGTCCATTGCCCGAGTGCCCAGGTTTTCAGCTTACTTGAATGAGACTCGGGGAACTCTTTAATTATTTTAAATAATTAAATTTAAATGACTTTTAATTATTGGCTTTTAATTCATGGAATCCATTGAAGAATAAGGTGTTTAAAATATGCAACTAAATAAATGATGTTTTAATTAAACTACCCGAATTGGTACAACAGGAACAGATTAATACTACCTGCTCTACAATTCTAATTTTTAAATTTACTTTTATTTTTTATACATTATATTTGTGCATATTTATGGAGTACCTGTGAAATTACATGCACAGAACGTGTAAGGATCAGGTCAGAGTATTTAGGGTGTCCATCACTCAAGTATTTATCATTTCTCTGTGTTGGATATACTTCAGGTCCTCTCTTCCAGCTACTTTGGAAAACTCAGTACGTTATTGTTAACTGTGGTCACCCTACTCTGCTGTCAAGTATTAGAACGTATTCCTTCCATCTAACGGCACGTTTGTGCCATTCGCCAGGGTCTTCATCGCCCCCCCTCAACATACACCCGGTCTCTGGTGTCTGCCGCGCTCTCCGCCGCTGCATCCTCAGCTCGCTGCGCTCCCACCCGAGTGAGAGCAGGCGCTGTTTGTCCTTCTGTGTCTGGTTTGTATCACTTAACCTAACAACTTCCAGTCCCATCCATGTTGCTGCAAATTATATGATTTCACTCTTTTTTATGGCTGAAGAGTATTCCATTTCTACAATTCTAATTTAAAAGCCAAATGCTAAATCTCGGTATACTTCCAAAATTAAGAAGTAATTTCGAGGGGGTTTGGTCCCGGTTCTGACAGATTTCACAGAAATCCACAGATCTTAGTTTTATTTGTTCAATGAGATGAACAAATACGTATTTCCGAGCATCTAATTCATGTCAGGCATTGTAGCAGGCCCTGGGA